>CAVNZX010000087.1:0-96680 GCA_963693515.1 Pipistrellus nathusii
TGTTAAATGGGTTTATTTCTCTATTTTAAGTGTACTCTGCCTTGTATTTCACACTTTTACCAATCTAGGCTCCTTTAAGATAACAACGTAGGATTCATACACTGTTTAATATGCTCTAAACTCGAATTCTGGAATTCCTGGATCTAACGTTTCTTTTCTACACAAACAACACAGTTGGAGAAGTGTTTTATACATATTCTATGCGAGTTCTCATGTATTTATTGTCATTTTGCCAGAGTTACTGATGTTTTCTTGTAGTTTCTAACATTAGGCCTTCTTGTCAAGGTATAAACATTGGGAACATGGACATGCAACTAACTAGACACAGTTATGAACCTGAAAAGCTCAGGACCATTGTCTCTCAACTATGTTATAGAAGTGTTAGGCTTTCCAAAGCTGCTAAATCGGTTTATTTCTCTATTTCAAGTGTACTCTGCCTTGTATTTCACACATTTACCAATCTAGGCTCCTTTAAGTTAACAACGTAGGATTCATACACTGTTTAATGTGCTCTAAACTCGAATTCTGGAATTCGTGGATCTAACGTTTCTTTTCTACAAAACAACACAGTTGGAGATGTGTTTTATACATATTCTATGCGAGTTCTCATGTATTTATTGTCATTTTGCCAGAGTTACTGATGTTTTCTTGTAGTTTCTAACATTAGGCCTTCTTGTCAAGGTATAACCATTGGGAACATGGACATGCAACTAACTAGACACAGTTATGAACCTGAAAAGCTCAGGAACATTGTGTCTCAACTATGTTACAGAAGTGATAGGCTTTTCAAAGATGCGAAAGGGGTTTATTTCTCTATTTCAAATGTACTCTGCCTTGTATTTCACACTTTTACCATTCTAGGCTCCTTTAAGATAACAACGTAGGATTCATACACTGTTTAATATGCTCTAAACTCAAATTCTGGAATTCTGGAACTAAGATACGTTTTCTACACGAACAACACAGTTGGAGAAGTGTTTTATACATGTTCTATGCTAGTTCTCATGTATGTATTGTCCTTTTGCCAGAGTTACTGATGTTTTCTTGTAGTTTCTAACATTAGGCCTTCTTGTCAAGGTATAAAAATTGGGAACATGACATTCAACTAACTAGACACAGTTATGAACCTGAAAAGCTCAGGAACATTGTCTCTCAACTATGTTATAGAAGTGTTAGGCTTTCCAAAGCTGCTAAATGGGTTTATTTCTCTATTTCAAGTGTACTCTGCCTTGTATTTCACACTTTCCATTCTAGGCTCATTTAAGATAACAACGTAGGATTCATACACTGTTTAATATGCTCTAAACTCAAATTCTGTAATTCCTGGAACTAAGATTCGTTTTCTCCACGAACAACACAGTTGGAGAAGTGTTTTATACATGTTCTATGCTAGTTCTCATGTATGTATTGTCATTTTTGCCAGAGTTACTGATGTTTTCTTGTAGTTTCTAACATAGGCCTTCTTGTCAAGGTATAAACATTGGGAACATGGACAAGCAACTAACTAGACACAGTTATGAACCTGAAAAGCTCAGGAACTTTGTGTCTCAACTATGTTATAGAAGTGTTAGGCTTCCAAAGCTGTTAAATGGGTTATTTCTTCTATTTCAAGTGTACTCTGCCTTGTATTTCACACTTTTACCAATCTAGGCTCCTTTAAGATAACAACGTAGGATTCATACACTGTTTAATATGCTCTAACTCGAATTCTGGAATTCCTGGATCTAACGTTTCTTTTCTACACAAACAACACAGTTGGAGAAGTGTTTTATACATATTCTATGCGAGTTCTCATGTATTTATTGTCATTTTGCCAGAGTTACTGATGTTTTCTTGTAGTTTCTAACATTAGGCCTTCTTGTCAAGGTATAAAAATTGGGAACATGGACAAACAACTAACTAGACACAGTTATGAACCTGAAAAGCTCAGGAACTTTGTGTCTCAACTATGTTATAGAAGTGTTAGGCTTTCCAAAGCTGTTAAATGGGTTTATTTCTCTATTTCAAGTGTACTCTGCCTTGTATTTCACACTTTTACCAATCTAGGCTCCTTTAAGATAACAACGTAGGATTCATACACTGTTTAATATGCTCTAAACTCGAATTCTGGAATTCCTGGATCTAACGTTTCTTTTCTACACAAACAACACAGTTGGAGAAGTGTTTTATACATATTCTATGCGAGTTCTCATGTATTTATTGTCATTTTGCCAGAGTTACTGATGTTTTCTTGTAGTTTCTAACATTAGGCCTTCTAGTCAAGGTATAAAAATTGGGAACATGGACAAACAACTAACTAGACACAGTTATGAACATGAAAAGCTCAGGAACATTGTCTTTCAACTATGTTATAGAATTGTTAGTCTTTCCAAATATGCGAAAGGGGTTTATTTCTCTATTTCAAGTGTACTCTGCCTTGTATTTCACACTTTTACCATTCTAGGCTCCTTTAAGATAACAACGTAGGATTCATACACTGTTTAATATGCTCTAAACTCGAATTCTGGAATTCCTGGATCTAACGTATCTTTTCTACACGAACAACACAGTTTGAGAAGTGTTTTATACATATTCTATGCGAGTTCTCATGTATTTATTGTCATTTTGCCAGAGTTACTGATGTTTTCTTGTAGTTTCTAACATTAGGCCTTCTTGTCAAGGTATAAACATTGGGAACATGGACATGCAACTAACTAGACACAGTTATGAACCTGAAAAGCTCAGGACCATTGTCTCTCAACTATGTTATAGAAGTGTTAGGCTTTCCAAAGCTGCTAAATCAGTTTATTTCTCTATTTCCAGTGTACTCTGCCTTGTATTTCACACATTTACCAATCTAGGCTCCTTTAAGTTAACAACGTAGGATTCATACACTGTTTAATGTGCTCTAAACTCGAATTCTGGAATTCGTGGATCTAACGTTTCTTTTCTACAAAACAACACAGTTGGAGATGTGTTTTATACATATTCTATGCGCGTTCTCATGTATTTATTGTCATTTTGCCAGAGTTACTGATGTTTTCTTGTAGTTTCTAACATTAGGCCTTCTTGTCAAGGTATAACCATTGGGAACATGGACATGCAACTAACTAGACACAGTTATGAACCTGAAAAGCTCAGGAACATTGTGTCTCAACTATGTTACAGAAGTGATAGGCTTTTCAAAGATGCGAAAGGGGTTTATTTCTCTATTTCAAATGTACTCTGCCTTGTATTTCACACTTTTACCATTCTAGGCTCCTTTAAGATAACAACGTAGGATTCATACACTGTTTAATATGCTCTAAACTCAAATTCTGGAATTCTGGAACTAAGATACGTTTTCTACACGAATAACACAGTTGGAGAAGTGTTTTATACATGTTCTATGCTAGTTCTCATGTATGTATTGTCCTTTTGCCAGAGTTACTGATGTTTTCTTGTAGTTTCTAACATTAGGCCTTCTTGTCAAGGTATAAACATTGGGAACATGGACATTCAACTAACTAGACACAGTTATGAACCTGAAAAGCTCAGGAACATTGTCTCTCAACTATGTTATAGAAGTGTTAGGCTTTCCAAAGCTGCTAAATGGGTTTATTTCTCTATTTCAAGTGTACTCTGCCTTGTATTTCACACTTTCCATTCTAGGCTCCTTTAAGATAACAACGTAGGATTCATACACTGTTTAATATGCTCTAAACTCAAATTCTGTAATTCCTGGAGCTAAGATTCGTTTTCTACACGAACAACACAGTTGGAGAAGTGTTTTATACATGTTCTATGCTAGTTCTCATGTATGTATTGTCATTTTGCCAGAGTTACTGATGTTTTCTTGTAGTTTCTAACATTAGGCCTTCTTGTCAAGGTATAAACATTGGGAACATGGACAAGCAACTAACTAGACACAGTTATGAACCTGAAAAGCTCAGGAACTTTGTGTCTCAACTATGTTATAGAAGTGTTAGGCTTTCCAAAGCTGTTAAATGGGTTTATTTCTCTATTTCAAGTGTACTCTGCCTTGTATTTCACACTTTTACCAATCTAGGCTCCTTTAAGATAACAACGTAGGATTCATACACTGTTTAATATGCTCTAAACTCGAATTCTGGAATTCCTGGATCTAACGTTTCTTTTCTACACAAACAACACAGTTGGAGAAGTGTTTTATACATATTCTATGCGAGTTCTCATGTATTTATTGTCATTTTGCCAGAGTTACTGATGTTTTCTTGTAGTTTCTAACATTAGGCCTTCTTGTCAAGGTATAAAAATTGGGAACATGGACAAACAACTAAACTAGACACAGTTATGAACCTTAAAAGCTCAGGAACTTTGTGTCTCAACTATGTTATAGAAGTGTTAGGCTTTCCAAAGCTGTTAAATGGGTTTATTTCTCTATTTCAAGTGTACTCTGCCTTGTATTTCACACTTTTACCAATCTAGGCTCCTTTAAAGATAACAACGTAGGATTCATACACTGTTTAAATATGCTCTAAACTCGAATTCTGGAATTCCTGGATCTAACGTTTCTTTTCTACACAAACAACACAGTTGGAGAAGTGTATTATACATATTCTATGCGAGTTCTCATGTATTTATTGTCATTTAGCCAGAGTTTACTGATGTTTTCTTGGAGTTTCTAACATTAGGCCTTCTTGTCAAGGTATAAACATTGGGAACATGGACATGCAACTAACTAGACACAGTTATGAACCTGAAAAGCTCAGGAACATTGTGTCTCAACTATGTTACATAAGTGAAAGGCTTTCCAAAGATGCGAAAGGGGTTTATTTCTCTATTTCAAATGTACTCTGCCTTGTATTTCAGACTTTTACCATTCTAGGCTCCTTTAAGATAACAACGTAGTATTCATACACTGTTTAATATGTTCTAAACTCAAATTCTGGTATTCCTGGATCTAAGATACCTTTTCTACGGGAACAACTCAGTTTGAGAAGTGTTTTATACATGTTCTATGCTAGTTCTCATGTATTTATTGTCATTTTGCCAGAGTTACTGATGTTTTCTTGTAGTTTCTAATATTAGGCCTTCTTGTCAAGGTATAAACATTGGGAACATGGACAAGCAACTAACTAGACACAGTTATGAACCTGAAAAGCTCAGGACCATTGTCTCTCAACTATGTTATAGAAGTGTTAGGCTTTCCAAAGCTGCTAAATGGGTTTATTTCTCGATTTCAAGTGTACTCTGCCTTGTATTTCACACTTTTACCATTCTAGGCTCCTTTAAGATAACAACGTACGATTCATACACTGTTTAATATGGTCTAAACTCGAATTCTGGAATTCCTGGATCTAACGTAACTTCTCTACACGAACAACACAGTTGGAGAAGTGTTTTTATACATGTTCTATGCTAGTTCTCATGTATGTATTGTCATTTTGCCAGTGTTACTGATGTTTTCTTGTAGTTTCTAACATTAGGCCTTCTTGTCAAGGTATAAACATTGGGAACATGGACAAGCAACTAACTAGACACAGTTATGAACCTGAAAAGCTCAGGACCATAGTCTCTCAACTATGTTACAGAAGTGTTAGGCTTTCCAAAGCTGCTAAATGGGTTTATTTCTCTATTTCAAGTGTACTCTGCCTTGTATTTCACACTTTTCGCACTCTAGGCTCATTTAAGATAACAACGTAGGATTCATACACTGTTAAATATGCTCTATACTCGAATTCTGGAATTCCTAGATCTAACATATCTTTTCTCACGAACAACACAGTTGGAGAAGTGTTTTAGACATGTTCTATGCTAGTTCGCATGTATTTATTGTCATTTTGCCAGAGTTACTGATGTTTTCTTGTAGTTTCTAACATTAGGCCTTCTTGTCAAGGTATAAACATTGGGAACATGGACAAGCAACTAACTAGACACAGTTATGAACTTGAAAAGCTCAGGATCATTGTGTCTCAACTATGTTATAGAAGTGTTAGGCTTTCCAAAGCTGCTAAATGAGTTTATTTCTCTATTTCAAGTGTACTCTGCCTTGTATTTCACACGTTTACCATTCTAGGCTCCTTTAAGATAACAACGTAGGATTCGTACACTCTTTCTTATGCTCTAAACTCGAATTCTGTAATTGCTGGATCTAACGTATCTTTTCTACACGAACAACACAGTTGGAGAAGTGTTTTATACATATTCTATGCTAGTTCTCATGTATGTATTGTCATTTTGCCAGAGTTACTGATGTTTTCTTGTAGTTTCTAATATTAGGCCTTCTTGTCAAGGTATAAACATTGGGAACATGGACAAGCAACTAACTAGACACAGTTATGAACCTGAAAAGCTCAGGACCATTGTCTCTCAACTATGTTATAGAAGTGTTAGGCTTTCCAAAGCTGCTAAATGGGTTTATTTCTCGATTTCAAGTGTACTCTGCCTTGTATTTCACACTTTTACCATTCTAGGCTCCTTTAAGATAACAACGTACGATTCATACACTGTTTAATATGGTCTAAACTCGAATTCTGGAATTCCTGGATCTAACGTAACTTCTCTACACGAACAACACAGTTGGAGAAGTGTTTTTATACATGTTCTATGCTAGTTCTCATGTATGTATTGTCATTTTGCCAGTGTTACTGATGTTTTCTTGTAGTTTCTAACATTAGGCCTTCTTGTCAAGGTATAAACATTGGGAACATGGACAAGCAACTAACTAGACACAGTTATGAACCTGAAAAGCTCAGGACCATTGTCTCTCAACTATGTTATAGAAGTGTTAGGCTTTCCAAAGCTGCTAAATGGGTTTATTTCTCTATTTCAAGTGTACTCTGCCTTGTATTTCACACTTTTCGCACTCTAGGCTCATTTAAGATAACAACGTAGGATTCATACACTGTTAAATATGCTCTATACTCGAATTCTGGAATTCCTAGATCTAACATATCTTTTCTCACGAACAACACAGTTGGAGAAGTGTTTTAGACATGTTCTATGCTAGTTCGCATGTATTTATTGTCATTTTGCCAGAGTTACTGATGTTTTCTTGTAGTTTCTAACATTAGGCCTTCTTGTCAAGGTATAAACATTGGGAACATGGACAAGCAACTAACTAGACACAGTTATGAACTTGAAAAGCTCAGGATCATTGTGTCTCAACTATGTTATAGAAGTGTTAGGCTTTCCAAAGCTGCTAAATGAGTTTATTTCTCTATTTCAAGTGTACTCTGCCTTGTATTTCACACGTTTACCATTCTAGGCTCCTTTAAGATAACAACGTAGGATTCGTACACTCTTTCTTATGCTCTAAACTCGAATTCTGTAATTGCTGGATCTAACGTATCTTTTCTACACGAACAACACAGTTGGAGAACTGTTTTATACATGTTCTATGCTAGTTCTCATGTATGTATTGTCATTTTGCCAGAGTTACTGACGTTTTCTTGTAGTTTCTAACATTAGGCCTTCTTGTCAAGGTATAAACATTGGGAACATGGACAAGCAACTAACTAGACACAGTTATGAACCTGAAAAGCTCAGGACCATTGTCTCTCAACTATGTTATAGAAGTGTTAGGCTTTCCAAAGTTGCTAAATGGGTTTATTTCTCGATTTCAAGTGTACTCTGCCTTGTATTTCACACTTTTACCATTCTAGGCTCCTTTAAGATAACAACGTATGATTCATACACTGTTTAATATGCTCTAAACTCGAATTCTGGAATTCCTGGATCTAACATAACTTCTCTACACGAACAACACAGTTGGAGAAGTGTTTTATACATGTTCTATGCTAGTTCTCATGTATGTATTGTCATTTTGCCATTGTTACTTATGTTTTCTTGTAGTTTCTAACATTAGGCCTTCTTGTCAAGGTATAAACATTGGGAACATGGACAAGCAACTAACTAGACACAGTTATGAACCTGAAAAGCTCAGGAACATTGTCTCTCAACTATGTTATAGAAGTGTTAGGCTTTCCAAAGCTGCTAAATGGGTTTATTTCACTATTTCAAGTGTACTCTGCCTTGTATTTCACACGTTTACCATTCTAGGCTCCTTTAAGATAACAACGTAGGGTTCGTACGGTTTTTAATATGCTCTAAACTCGAATTCTGGAATTGCTGGATCTAACGTATCTTTTCTACACGAACAACACAGTGGGAGAATTATTTTATACATGTTCTCTGCTAGTTCTCATGTATTTATTGTCATTTTGCCAGAGTTACTGATGTTTTCTTGTAGTTGCGAACATTAGGCCTTCTTGTCAAGGTATAAACATTGGGAATATGGAAAAACAACGAACTAGACACAGTTATGAACCTGAAAAGCTCACGAACATTGTCTCTCAACTATGTTATAGAAGTGTTAGGCTTTCCAAAGCTGTTAAATGGGTTTATTTCTCTATTTCAAGGGTACTCTGCCTTGTATTTCACACTTTTACCATTCTAGGCTCCTTTAAGACAACAACGTAGGATTCATACACTGTTTAATATGCTCTAAACTCAAATTCTGGAATTCCTGGATCTAACGTTTCTTTTCTACACAAACAACACAGTTGGAGAAGTGTTTTATACATATTCTATGCGAGTTCTCATGTATTTATTGTCATTTTGCCAGAGTTACTGATGTTTTCTTGTAGTTTCTAACATTAGGCCTTCTTGTCAAGGTATAAACATTGGGAACATGGACATTCAACTAACTAGACACAGTTATGAACCTGAAAACCTCAGGACCATTGTCTCTCAACTATGTTATAGAAGTGTTAGGCTTTCCAAAGCTGCTAAATGGGTTTATTTCTCTATTTCAAGTGTACTCTGCCTTGTATTTCACACATTTACCAATCTAGGCTCCATTAAGTTAACAACATAGGATACATACACTGTTTAATATGCTCTAAACTCGAATTCTGGAATTCCTGGATCTAACGTATCTTTTCTACACGAACAACACAGTTTGTAAAAGTGTTTTATACATGTTCTATGCTAGTTCTCATATATTTATTGTCATTTAGCCAGAGTTACTGATGTTTTCTTGGAGTTTCTAACATTAGGACTTCTTGTCAAGGTATAAACATTGGGAACATGGACATGCAACTAACTAGACACAGTATTGAACCTGAAAAGCTCAGGAACATTGTGTCTCAACTATGTTACATAAGTGAAAGGCTTTCCAAAGATGCGAAAGGGGTTTATTTCTCTATTTCAAATGTACTCTGCCTTGCATTTCAGACTTTTACCATTCTAGGCTCCTTTAAGATAACAACGTAGGATTCATACACTGTTTAATATGCTCTAAACTCAAATTCTGTAATTCCTGGAACTAAGATACGTTTTCTACATGAACAACACAGTTGGAGAAGTGTTTTATACATGTTCTATGCTAGTTCTCATGTATGTATTGTCATTTTGCCAGAGTTACTGATGTTTTCTTGTAGTTTCTAACATTAGGCCTTCTTGTCAAGGTATAAACATTGGGAACATGGACAAGCAACAAACTAGACACAGTTATGAACCTGAAAAGCTCAGGAACTTTGTTTCTCAACTATGTTATAGAAGTGTTAGGCTTTCCAAAGCTGTTAAATGGGTTTATTTCTCTATTTCAAGTGTACTCTGCCTTGTATTTCACACTTTTACCAATCTAGGCTCCTTTAAGATAACAACGTAGGATTCATACACTGTTTAATATGCTCTAAACTCGAATTCTGGAATTCCTGGATCTAACGTTTCTTTTCTACACAAACAACACAGTTGGAGAAGTGTTTTATACATATTCTATGCGAGTTCTCATGTATTTATTGTCATTTTGCCAGAGTTACTGATGTTTTCTTGTAGTTTCTAACATTAGGCCTTCTTGTCAAGGTATAAACATTGGGAACATGGACATGCAACTAACTAGACACAGTTATGAACCTGAAAAGCTCAGGACCATTGTCTCTCAACTATGTTATAGAAGTGTTAGGCTTTCCAAAGCTGCTAAATCGGTTTATTTCTCTATTTCAAGTGTACTCTGCCTTGTATTTCACACATTTACCAATCTAGGCTCCTTTAAGTTAACAACGTAGGATTCATACACTGTTTAATGTGCTCTAAACTCGAATTCTGGAATTCGTGGATCTAACGTTTCTTTTCTACAAAACAACACAGTTGGAGATGTGTTTTATACATATTCTATGCGAGTTCTCATGTATTTATTGTCATTTTGCCAGAGTTACTGATGTTTTCTTGTAGTTTCTAACATTAGGCCTTCTTGTCAAGGTATAACCATTGGGAACATGGACATGCAACTAACTAGACACAGTTATGAACCTGAAAAGCTCAGGAACATTGTGTCTCAACTATGTTACAGAAGTGATAGGCTTTTCAAAGATGCGAAAGGGGTTTATTTCTCTATTTCAAATGTACTCTGCCTTGTATTTCACACTTTTACCATTCTAGGCTCCTTTAAGATAACAACGTAGGATTCATACACTGTTTAATATGCTCTAAACTCAAATTCTGGAATTCTGGAACTAAGATACGTTTTCTACACGAACAACACAGTTGGAGAAGTGTTTTATACATGTTCTATGCTAGTTCTCATGTATGTATTGTCCTTTTGCCAGAGTTACTGATGTTTTCTTGTAGTTTCTAACATTAGGCCTTCTTGTCAAGGTATAAACATTGGGAACATGGACATTCAACAAACTAGACACAGTTATGAACCTGAAAAGCTCAGGAACATTGTCTCTCAACTATGTTATAGAAGTGTTAGGCTTTCCAAAGCTGCTAAATGGGTTTATTTCTCTATTTCAAGTGTACTCTGCCTTGTATTTCACACTTTCCATTCTAGGCTCCTTTAAGATAACAACGTAGGATTCATACACTGTTTAATATGCTCTAAACTCAAATTCTGTAATTCCTGGAACTAAGATTCGTTTTCTACATGAACAACACAGTTGGAGAAGTGTTTTATACATGTTCTATGCTAGTTCTCATGTATGTATTGTCATTTTGCCAGAGTTACTGATGTTTTCTTGTAGTTTCTAACATTAGTCCTTCTTGTCAAGGTATAAACATTGGGAACATGGACAAGCAACTAACTAGACAAAGTTATGAACCTGAAAAGCTCAGGAACTTTGTGTCTCAACTATGTTATAGAAGTGTTAGGCTTTCCAAAGCTGTTAAATGGGTTTATTTCTCTATTTCAAGTGTACTCTGCCTTGTATTTCACACTTTTACCAATCTAGGCTCCTTTAAGATAACAACGTAGGATTCATACACTGTTTAATATGCTCTAAACTCGAATTCTGGAATTCCTGGATCTAACGTTTCTTTTCTACACAAACAACACAGTTGGAGAAGTGTTTTATACATATTCTATGCGAGTTCTCATGTATTTATTGTCATTTTGCCAGAGTTACTGATGTTTTCTTGTAGTTTCTAACATTAGGCCTTCTTGTCAAGGTATAAAAATTGGGAACATGGACAAACAACTAACTAGACACAGTTATGAACCTGAAAAGCTCAGGAACTTTGTGTCTCAACTATGTTATAGAAGTGTTAGGCTTTCCAAAGCTGTTAAATGGGTTTATTTCTCTATTTCAAGTGTACTCTGCCTTGTATTTCACACTTTTACCAATCTAGGCTCCTTTAAGATAACAACGTAGGATTCATACACTGTTTAATATGCTCTAAACTCGAATTCTGGAATTCCTGGATCTAACGTTTCTTTTCTACACAAACAACACAGTTGGAGAAGTGTTTTATACATATTCTATGCGAGTTCTCATGTATTTATTGTCATTTTGCCAGAGTTACTGATGTTTTCTTGTAGTTTCTAACATTAGGCCTTCTTGTCAAGGTATAAACATTGGGAACATGGACATGCAACTAACTAGACACAGTTATGAACCTGAAAAGCTCAGGACCATTGTCTCTCAACTATGTTATAGAAGTGTTAGGCTTTCCAAAGCTGCTAAATCGGTTTATTTCTCTATTTCAAGTGTACTCTGCCTTGTATTTCACACTTTTACCAATCTAGGCTCCTTTAAGATAACAACGTAGGATTCATACACTGTTTAATATGCTCTAAACTCGAATTCTGGAATTCCTGGATCTAACGTTTCTTTTCTACACAAACAACACAGTTGGAGAAGTGTTTTATACATATTCTATGCGAGTTCTCATGTATTTATTGTCATTTTGCCAGAGTTACTGATGTTTTCTTGTAGTTTCTAACATTAGGCCTTCTTGTCAAGGTATAAAAATTGGGAACATGGACAAACAACTAACTAGACACAGTTATGAACCTGAAAAGCTCAGGAACTTTGTGTCTCAACTATGTTATAGAAGTGTTAGGCTTTCCAAAGCTGTTAAATGGGTTTATTTCTCTATTTCAAGTGTACTCTGCCTTGTATTTCACACTTTTACCAATCTAGGCTCCTTTAAGATAACAACGTAGGATTCATACACTGTTTAATATGCTCTAAACTCGAATTCTGGAATTCCTGGATCTAACGTTTCTTTTCTACACAAACAACACAGTTGGAGAAGTGTTTTATACATATTCTATGCGAGTTCTCATGTATTTATTGTCATTTTGCCAGAGTTACTGATGTTTTCTTGTAGTTTCTAACATTAGGCCTTCTTGTCAAGGTATAAAAATTGGGAACATGGACAAACAACTAACTAGACACAGTTATGAACCTGAAAAGCTCAGGAACTTTGTGTCTCAACTATGTTATAGAAGTGTTAGGCTTTCCAAAGCTGTTAAATGGGTTTATTTCTCTATTTCAAGTGTACTCTGCCTTGTATTTCACACTTTTACCAATCTAGGCTCCTTTAAGATAACAACGTAGGATTCATACACTGTTTAATATGCTCTAAACTCGAATTCTGGAATTCCTGGATCTAACGTTTCTTTTCTACACAAACAACACAGTTGGAGAAGTGTTTTATACATATTCTATGCGAGTTCTCATGTATTTATTGTCATTTTGCCAGAGTTACTGATGTTTTCTTGTAGTTTCTAACATTAGGCCTTCTTGTCAAGGTATAAACATTGGGAACATGGACATGCAACTAACTAGACACAGTTATGAACCTGAAAAGCTCAGGACCATTGTCTCTCAACTATGTTATAGAAGTGTTAGGCTTTCCAAAGCTGCTAAATCGGTTTATTTCTCTATTTCAAGTGTACTCTGCCTTGTATTTCACACTTTGACCAATCTAGGCTCCTTTAAGATAACAACGTAGGATTCATACACTGTTTAATATGCTCTAAACTCGAATTCTGGAATTCCTGGATCTAACGTTTCTTTTCTACACAAACAACACAGTTGGAGAAGTGTTTTATACATATTCTATGCGAGTTCTCATGTATTTATTGTCATTTTGCCAGAGTTACTGATGTTTTCTTGTAATTTCTAACATTAGGCCTTCTTGTCAAGGTATAAAAATTGGGAACATGGACAAACAACTAACTAGACACAGTTATGAACCTGAAAAGCTCAGGAACTTTGTGTCTCAACTATGTTATAGAAGTGTTAGGCTTTCCAAAGCTGTTAAATGGGTTTATTTCTCTATTTCAAGTGTACTCTGCCTTGTATTTCACACTTTTACCAATCTAGGCTCCTTTAAGATAACAACGTAGGATTCATACACTGTTTAATATGCTCTAAACTCGAATTCTGGAATTCCTGGATCTAACGTTTCTTTTCTACACAAACAACACAGTTGGAGAAGTGTTTTATACATATTCTATGCGAGTTCTCATGTATTTATTGTCATTTTGCCAGAGTTACTGATGTTTTCTTGTAGTTTCTAACATTAGGCCTTCTTGTCAAGGTATAAACATTGGGAACATGGACATGCAACTAACTAGACACAGTTATGAACCTGAAAAGCTCAGGACCATTGTCTCTCAACTATGTTATAGAAGTGTTAGGCTTTCCAAAGCTGCTAAATCGGTTTATTTCTCTATTTCAAGTGTACTCTGCCTTGTATTTCACACATTTACCAATCTAGGCTCCTTTAAGTTAACAACGTAGGATTCATACACTGTTTAATGTGCTCTAAACTCGAATTCTGGAATTCGTGGATCTAACGTTTCTTTTCTACAAAACAACACAGTTGGAGATGTGTTTTATACATATTCTATGCGAGTTCTCATGTATTTATTGTCATTTTGCCAGAGTTACTGATGTTTTCTTGTAGTTTCTAACATTAGGCCTTCTTGTCAAGGTATAACCATTGGGAACATGGACATGCAACTAACTAGACACAGTTATGAACCTGAAAAGCTCAGGAACATTGTGTCTCAACTATGTTACAGAAGTGATAGGCTTTTCAAAGATGCGAAAGGGGTTTATTTCTCTATTTCAAATGTACTCTGCCTTGTATTTCACACTTTTACCATTCTAGGCTCCTTTAAGATAACAACGTAGGATTCATACACTGTTTAATATGCTCTAAACTCAAATTCTGGAATTCTGGAACTAAGATAAGTTTTCTACACGAACAACACAGTTGGAGAAGTGTTTTATACATGTTCTATGCTAGTTCTCATGTATGTATTGTCCTTTTGCCAGAGTTACTGATGTTTTCTTGTAGTTTCTAACATTAGGCCTTCTTGTCAAGGTATAAACATTGGGAACATGGACATTCAACTAACTAGACACAGTTATGAACCTGAAAAGCTCAGGAACATTGTCTCTCAACTATGTTATAGAAGTGTTAGGCTTTCCAAAGCTGCTAAATGGGTTTATTTCTCTATTTCAAGTGTACTCTGCCTTGTATTTCACACTTTCCATTCTAGGCTCCTTTAAGATAACAACGTAGGATTCATACACTGTTTAATATGCTCTAAACTCAAATTCTGTAATTCCTGGAACTAAGATTCGTTTTCTACACGAACAACACAGTTGGAGAAGTGTTTTATACATGTTCTATGCTAGTTCTCATGTATGTATTGTCATTTTGCCAGAGTTACTGATGTTTTCTTGTAGTTTCTAACATTAGTCCTTCTTGTCAAGGTATAAACATTGGGAACATGGACAAGCAACTAACTAGACACAGTTATGAACCTGAAAAGCTCAGGAACTTTGTGTCTCAACTATGTTATAGAAGTGTTAGGCTTTCCAAAGCTGTTAAATGGGTTTATTTCTCTATTTCAAGTGTACTCTGCCTTGTATTTCACACTTTTACCAATCTAGGCTCCTTTAAGATAACAACGTAGGATTCATACACTGTTTAATATGCTCTAAACTCGAATTCTGGAATTCCTGGATCTAACGTTTCTTTTCTACACAAACAACACAGTTGGAGAAGTGTTTTATACATATTCTATGCGAGTTCTCATGTATTTATTGTCATTTTGCCAGAGTTACTGATGTTTTCTTGTAGTTTCTAACATTAGGCCTTCTTGTCAAGGTATAAAAATTGGGAACATGGACAAACAACTAACTAGACACAGTTATGAACCTGAAAAGCTCAGGAACTTTGTGTCTCAACTATGTTATAGAAGTGTTAGGCTTTCCAAAGCTGTTAAATGGGTTTATTTCTCTATTTCAAGTGTACTCTGCCTTGTATTTCACACTTTTACCAATCTAGGCTCCTTTAAGATAACAACGTAGGATTCATACACTGTTTAATATGCTCTAAACTCGAATTCTGGAATTCCTGGATCTAACGTTTCTTTACTACACAAACAACACAGTTGGAGAAGTGTTTTATACATATTCTATGCGAGTTCTCATGTATTTATTGTCATTTTGCCAGAGTTACTGATGTTTTCTTGTAGTTTCTAACATTAGGCCTTCTTGTCAATGTATAAATATTGGGAACATGGACATGCAACTAACTAGACACAGTTATGAACCTGAAAAGCTCAGGACCATTGTCTCTCAACTATGTTATAGAAGTGTTAGGCTTTCCAAAGCTGCTAAATCGGTTTATTTCTCTATTTCAAGTGTACTCTGCCTTGTATTTCACACAATTACCAATCTAGGCTCCTTTAAGTTAACAACGTAGGATTCATACACTGTTTAATGTGCTCTAAACTCGAATTCTGGAATTCGTGGATCTAACGTTTCTTTTCTACAAAACAACACAGTTGGAGATGTGTTTTATACATATTCTATGCGAGTTCTCATGTATTTATTGTCATTTTGCCAGAGTTACTGATGTTTTCTTGTAGTTTCTAACATTAGGCCTTCTTGTCAAGGTATAACCATTGGGAACATGGACATGCAACTAACTAGACACAGTTATGAACCTGAAAAGCTCAGGAACATTGTGTCTCAACTATGTTACAGAAGTGATAGGCTTTTCAAAGATGCGAAAGGGGTTTATTTCTCTATTTCAAATGTACTCTGCCTTGTATTTCACACTTTTACCATTCTAGGCTCCTTTAAGATAACAACGTAGGATTCATACACTGTTTAATATGCTCTAAACTCAAATTCTGGAATTCTGGAACTAAGATACGTTTTCTACACGAACAACACAGTTGGAGAAGTGTTTTATACATGTTCTATGCTAGTTCTCATGTATGTATTGTCCTTTTGCCAGAGTTACTGATGTTTTCTTGTAGTTTCTAACATTAGGCCTTCTTGTCAAGGTATAAACATTGGGAACATGGACATTCAACTAACTAGACACAGTTATGAACCTGAAAAGCTCAGGAACATTGTCTCTCAACTATGTTATAGAAGTGTTAGGCTTTCCAAAGCTGCTAAATGGGTTTATTTCTCTATTTCAAGTGTACTCTGCCTTGTATTTCACACTTTCCATTCTAGGCTCCTTTAAGATAACAACGTAGGATTCATACACTGTTTAATATGCTCTAAACTCAAATTCTGTAATTCCTGGAACTAAGATTCGTTTTCTACACGAACAACACAGTTGGAGAAGTGTTTTATACATGTTCTATGCTAGTTCTCATGTATGTATTGTCATTTTGCCAGAGTTACTGATGTTTTCTTGTAGTTTCTAACATTAGTCCTTCTTGTCAAGGTATAAACATTGGGAACATGGACAAGCAACTAACTAGACACAGTTATGAACCTGAAAAGCTCAGGAACTTTGTGTCTCAACTATGTTATAGAAGTGTTAGGCTTTCCAAAGCTGTTAAATGGGTTTATTTCTCTATTTCAAGTGTACTCTGCCTTGTATTTCACACTTTTACCAATCTAGGCTCCTTTAAGATAACAACGTAGGATTCATACACTGTTTAATATGCTCTAAACTCGAATTCTGGAATTCCTGGATCTAACGTTTCTTTTCTACACAAACAACACAGTTGGAGAAGTGTTTTATACATATTCTATGCGAGTTCTCATGTATTTATTGTCATTTTGCCAGAGTTACTGATGTTTTCTTGTAGTTTCTAACATTAGGCCTTCTTGTCAAGGTATAAAAATTGGGAACATGGACAAACAACTAACTAGACACAGTTATGAACCTGAAAAGCTCAGGAACTTTGTGTCTCAACTATGTTATAGAAGTGTTAGGCTTTCCAAAGCTGTTAAATGGGTTTATTTCTCTATTTCAAGTGTACTCTGCCTTGTATTTCACACTTTTACCAATCTAGGCTCCTTTAAGATAACAACGTAGGATTCATACACTGTTTAATATGCTCTAAACTCGAATTCTGGAATTCCTGGATCTAACGTTTCTTTTCTACACAAACAACACAGTTGGAGAAGTGTTTTATACATATTCTATGCGAGTTCTCATGTATTTATTGTCATTTTGCCAGAGTTACTGATGTTTTCTTGTAGTTTCTAACATTAGGCCTTCTTGTCAATGTATAAATATTGGGAACATGGACATGCAACTAACTAGACACAGTTATGAACCTGAAAAGCTCAGGACCATTGTCTCTCAACTATGTTATAGAAGTGTTAGGCTTTCCAAAGCTGCTAAATCGGTTTATTTCTCTATTTCAAGTGTACTCTGCCTTGTATTTCACACATTTACCAATCTAGGCTCCTTTAAGTTAACAACGTAGGATTCATACACTGTTTAATGTGCTCTAAACTCGAATTCTGGAATTCGTGGATCTAACGTTTCTTTTCTACAAAACAACACAGTTGGAGATGTGTTTTATACATATTCTATGCGAGTTCTCATGTATTTATTGTCATTTTGCCAGAGTTACTGATGTTTTCTTGTAGTTTCTAACATTAGGCCTTCTTGTCAAGGTATAACCATTGGGAACATGGACATGCAACTAACTAGACACAGTTATGAACCTGAAAAGCTCAGGAACATTGTGTCTCAACTATGTTACAGAAGTGATAGGCTTTTCAAAGATGCGAAAGGGGTTTATTTCTCTATTTCAAATGTACTCTGCCTTGTATTTCACACTTTTACCATTCTAGGCTCCTTTAAGATAACAACGTAGGATTCATACACTGTTTAATATGCTCTAAACTCAAATTCTGGAATTCTGGAACTAAGATACGTTTTCTACACGAACAACACAGTTGGAGAAGTGTTTTATACATGTTCTATGCTAGTTCTCATGTATGTATTGTCCTTTTGCCAGAGTTACTGATGTTTTCTTGTAGTTTCTAACATTAGGCCTTCTTGTCAAGGTATAAACATTGGGAACATGGACATTCAACTAACTAGACACAGTTATGAACCTGAAAAGCTCAGGAACATTGTCTCTCAACTATGTTATAGAAGTGTTAGGCTTTCCAAAGCTGCTAAATGGGTTTATTTCTCTATTTCAAGTGTACTCTGCCTTGTATTTCACACTTTCCATTCTAGGCTCCTTTAAGATAACAACGTAGGATTCATACACTGTTTAATATGCTCTAAACTCAAATTCTGTAATTCCTGGAACTAAGATTCGTTTTCTACACGAACAACACAGTTGGAGAAGTGTTTTATACATGTTCTATGCTAGTTCTCATGTATGTATTGTCATTTTGCCAGAGTTACTGATGTTTTCTTGTAGTTTCTAACATTAGTCCTTCTTGTCAAGGTATAAACATTGGGAACATGGACAAGCAACTAACTAGACACAGTTATGAACCTGAAAAGCTCAGGAACTTTGTGTCTCAACTATGTTATAGAAGTGTTAGGCTTTCCAAAGCTGTTAAATGGGTTTATTTCTCTATTTCAAGTGTACTCTGCCTTGTATTTCACACTTTTACCAATCTAGGCTCCTTTAAGATAACAACGTAGGATTCATACACTGTTTAATATGCTCTAAACTCGAATTCTGGAATTCCTGGATCTAACGTTTCTTTTCTACACAAACAACACAGTTGGAGAAGTGTTTTATACATATTCTATGCGAGTTCTCATGTATTTATTGTCATTTTGCCAGAGTTACTGATGTTTTCTTGTAGTTTCTAACATTAGGCCTTCTTGTCAAGGTATAAAAATTGGGAACATGGACAAACAACTAACTAGACACAGTTATGAACCTGAAAAGCTCAGGAACTTTGTGTCTCAACTATGTTATAGAAGTGTTAGGCTTTCCAAAGCTGTTAAATGGGTTTATTTCTCTATTTCAAGTGTACTCTGCCTTGTATTTCACACTTTTACCAATCTTGGCTCCTTTAAGATAACAACGTAGGATTCATACACTGTTTAATATGCTCTAAACTCGAATTCTGGAATTCCTGGATCTAACGTTTCTTTTCTACACAAACAACACAGTTGGAGAAGTGTTTTATACATATTCTATGCGAGTTCTCATGTATTTATTGTCATTTTGCCAGAGTTACTGATGTTTTCTTGTAGTTTCTAACATTAGGCCTTCTTGTCAAGGTATAAAAATTGGGAACATGGACAAACAACTAACTAGACACAGTTATGAACCTGAAAAGCTCAGGACCATTGTCTCTCAACTATGTTATAGAAGTGTTAGGCTTTCCAAAGCTGCTAAATCGGTTTATTTCTCTATTTCAAGTGTACTCTGCCTTGTATTTCACACATTTACCAATCTAGGCTCCTTTAAGTTAACAACGTAGGATTCATACACTGTTTAATGTGCTCTAAACTCGAATTCTGGAATTCGTGGATCTAACGTTTCTTTTCTACAAAACAACACAGTTGGAGATGTGTTTTATACATATTCTATGCGCGTTCTCATGTATTTATTGTCATTTTGCCAGAGTTACTGATGTTTTCTTGTAGTTTCTAACATTAGGCCTTCTTGTCAAGGTATAACCATTGGGAACATGGACATGCAACTAACTAGACACAGTTATGAACCTGAAAAGCTCAGGAACATTGTGTCTCAACTATGTTACAGAAGTGATAGGCTTTTCAAAGATGCGAAAGGGGTTTATTTCTCTATTTCAAATGTACTCTGCCTTGTATTTCACACTTTTACCATTCTAGGCTCCTTTAAGATAACAACGTAGGATTCATACACTGTTTAATATGCTCTAAACTCAAATTCTGGAATTCTGGAACTAAGATACGTTTTCTACACGAACAACACAGTTGGAGAAGTGTTTTATACATGTTCTATGCTAGTTCTCATGTATGTATTGTCCTTTTGCCAGAGTTACTGATGTTTTCTTGTAGTTTCTAACATTAGGCCTTCTTGTCAAGGTATAAACATTGGGAACATGGACATTCAACTAACTAGACACAGTTATGAACCTGAAAAGCTCAGGAACATTGTCTCTCAACTATGTTATAGAAGTGTTAGGCTTTCCAAAGCTGCTAAATGGGTTTATTTCTCTATTTCAAGTGTACTCTGCCTTGTATTTCACACTTTCCATTCTAGGCTCCTTTAAGATAACAACGTAGGATTCATACACTGTTTAATATGCTCTAAACTCAAATTCTGGAATTCCTGGATCTAACGTTTCTTTTCTACACAAACAACACAGTTGGAGAAGTGTTTTATACATATTCTATGCGAGTTCTCATGTATTTATTGTCATTTTGCCAGAGTTACTGATGTTTTCTTGTAGTTTCTAACATTAGGCCTTCTTGTCAAGGTATAAAAATTGGGAACATGGACAAACAACTAACTAGACACAGTTATGAACCTGAAAAGCTCAGGAACTTTGTGTCTCAACTATGTTATAGAAGTGTTAGGCTTTCCAAAGCTGTTAAATGGGTTTATTTCTCTATTTCAAGTGTACTCTGCCTTGTATTTCACACTTTTACCAATCTAGGCTCCTTTAAGATAACAACGTAGGATTCATACACTGTTTAATATGCTCTAAACTCGAATTCTGGAATTCCTGGATCTAACGTTTCTTTTCTACACAAACAACACAGTTGGAGAAGTGTTTTATACATATTCTATGCGAGTTCTCATGTATTTATTGTCATTTTGCCAGAGTTACTGATGTTTTCTTGTAGTTTCTAACATTAGGCCTTCTTGTCAATGTATAAATATTGGGAACATGGACATGCAACTAACTAGACACAGTTATGAACCTGAAAAGCTCAGGACCATTGTCTCTCAACTATGTTATAGAAGTGTTAGGCTTTCCAAAGCTGCTAAATCGGTTTATTTCTCTATTTCAAGTGTACTCTGCCTTGTATTTCACACATTTACCAATCTAGGCTCCTTTAAGTTAACAACGTAGGATTCATACACTGTTTAATGTGCTCTAAACTCGAATTCTGGAATTCGTGGATCTAACGTTTCTTTTCTACAAAACAACACAGTTGGAGATGTGTTTTATACATATTCTATGCGAGTTCTCATGTATTTATTGTCATTTTGCCAGAGTTACTGATGTTTTCTTGTAGTTTCTAACATTAGGCCTTCTTGTCAAGGTATAACCATTGGGAACATGGACATGCAACTAACTAGACACAGTTATGAACCTGAAAAGCTCAGGAACATTGTGTCTCAACTATGTTACAGAAGTGATAGGCTTTTCAAAGATGCGAAAGGGGTTTATTTCTCTATTTCAAATGTACTCTGCCTTGTATTTCACACTTTTACCATTCTAGGCTCCTTTAAGATAACAACGTAGGATTCATACACTGTTTAATATGCTCTAAACTCAAATTCTGGAATTCTGGAACTAAGATACGTTTTCTACACGAACAACACAGTTGGAGAAGTGTTTTATACATGTTCTATGCTAGTTCTCATGTATGTATTGTCCTTTTGCCAGAGTTACTGATGTTTTCTTGTAGTTTCTAACATTAGGCCTTCTTGTCAAGGTATAAACATTGGGAACATGGACATTCAACTAACTAGACACAGTTATGAACCTGAAAAGCTCAGGAACATTGTCTCTCAACTATGTTATAGAAGTGTTAGGCTTTCCAAAGCTGCTAAATGGGTTTATTTCTCTATTTCAAGTGTACTCTGCCTTGTATTTCACACTTTCCATTCTAGGCTCCTTTAAGATAACAACGTAGGATTCATACACTGTTTAATATGCTCTAAACTCAAATTCTGTAATTCCTGGAGCTAAGATTCGTTTTCTACACGAACAACACAGTTGGAGAAGTGTTTTATACATGTTCTATGCTAGTTCTCATGTATGTATTGTCATTTTGCCAGAGTTACTGATGTTTTCTTGTAGTTTCTAACATTAGGCCTCCTTGTCAAGGTATAAACATTGGGAACATGGACAAGCAACTAACTAGACACAGTTATGAACCTGAAAAGCTCAGGAACTTTGTGTCTCAACTATGTTATAGAAGTGTTAGGCTTTCCAAAGCTGTTAAATGGGTTTATTTCTCTATTTCAAGTGTACTCTGCCTTGTATTTCACACTTTTACCAATCTAGGCTCCTTTAAGATAACAACGTAGGATTCATACACTGTTTAATATGCTCTAAACTCAAATTCTGGAATTCCTGGATCTAACGTTTCTTTTCTACACAAACAACACAGTTGGAGAAGTGTTTTATACATATTCTATGCGAGTTCTCATGTATTTATTGTCATTTTGCCAGAGTTACTGATGTTTTCTTGTAGTTTCTAACATTAGGCCTTCTTGTCAAGGTATAAAAATTGGGAACATGGACAAACAACTAACTAGACACAGTTATGAACCTTAAAAGCTCAGGAACTTTGTGTCTCAACTATGTTATAGAAGTGTTAGGCTTTCCAAAGCTGTTAAATGGGTTTATTTCTCTATTTCAAGTGTACTCTGCCTTGTATTTCACACTTTTACCAATCTAGGCTCCTTTAAGATAACAACGTAGGATTCATACACTGTTTAATATGCTCTAAACTCGAATTCTGGAATTCCTGGATCTAACGTTTCTTTTCTACACAAACAACACAGTTGGAGAAGTGTTTTATACATATTCTATGCGAGTTCTCATGTATTTATTGTCATTTTGCCAGAGTTACTGATGTTTTCTTGTAGTTTCTAACATTAGGCCTTCTTGTCAAGGTATAAAAATTGGGAACATGGACAAACAACTAACTAGACACAGTTATGAACATGAAAAGCTCAGGAACATTGTCACTCAACTATGTTATAGAAGTGTTAGGCTTTACAAAGATGCGAAAGGGGTTTATTTCTATATTTCAAGTGTACTATGCCTTGTATTTCACACATTTACAACTCTAGGCTCCTTTAAGTTAACAACGTAGGATTCATACACTGTTTAATATGCTCTAAACTCAAATTCTGGAATTCCTGGAACTAAGATAACTTTTTAACACGAACAACTCAGTTTGAGAAGTGTTTTATACATGTTCTATGCTAATTCTCATGTATTTATTGTCATTTTGCCAGAGTTACGGATGTTTTCTTGTAGTTGCTAACATTAGGCCTTCTTGTCAAGGTATAAACATTGGGAACATGGACAAACAACTAACTAGACACAGTTATGAACCTGAAAAGCTCAGGAACATTGTGTCTCAACTATGTTATAGAAGTGTTAGGCTTTCCAAAGCTGCTAAATGGGTTTATTTCTCGATTTCAAGTGTACTCTGCCTTGTATTTCACACTTTTACCATTCTAGGCTCCTTTAAGATAACAACGTAGGATTCATACACTGTTTAATATGGTCTAAACTCGAATTCTGGAATTCCTGGATCTAACGTAACTTCTCTACACGAACAACACAGTTGGAGAAGTGTTTTATACATGTTCTATGCTAATTCTCATGTATTTATTGTCATTTTGCCAGAGTTACGGATGTTTTCTTGTAGTTGCTAACATTAGGCCTTCTTGTCAAGGTATAAACATTGGGAACATGGACAAGCAACTAACTAGACACAGTTATGAACTTGAAAAGCTCAGGAACATTGTGTCTCAACTATGTTATAGAAGTGTTAGGCTTTTCAAAGCTGCTAAATGGGTTTATTTCTCGATTTCAAGTGTACTCTGCCTTGTATTTCACACTTTTACCATTCTAGGCTACTTTAAGACAACAACATACGATTCATACACTGTTTAATATGCTCTGAACTCAAATTCTGGAATTCCTGGATCTAACGTATCTTTTCTACACGAACAATTCGGTTTGAGAAGTGTTTTATACATGTTCTCTGCTAGTTCTCATGTATTTATTGTCATTTTGCCAGAGTTATTGATGTTTTCTAGTATTTTCTAACATTATGCCTTCTTGTCAAGGTATAAACATTGGGAACATGGACAAGCAAATAACTAGAAACAGTTATGAACTTGAAAAGCTCAGGAACATTGTGTCTCAACTATGTTATAGAAGTGTAAGGCTTTCCAAAGCTGCTAAATGGGTTTATTTCTCTTTTTTTAAGTGTACTCTGCCTTGTATTTCACACTTTTACCATTCTAGGCTCCTTTAAGATAACAACGTAGGATTCATACACTGTTTAATATGTTCTAAACTCAAATTCTGGTATTCCTGGATCTAAGATACCTTTTCTACGCGAACAACTCAGTTTGAGAAGTGTTTTATACATTTTCTATGCTAGTTCTCATGTATTTATTGTCATTTTGCCAGAGTTACTGATGTTTTCTTGTAGTTTCTAACATTAGGAATCTTGTCAAGGTATAAACATTGGGAACATGGACAAGCAACTAACTAGACACAGTTATGAACCTGAAAAGCTCAGGACCATTGTCTCTCAACTATGTTATAGAAGTGTTAGGCTTTCCAAAGCTGCTAAATGGGTTTATTTCTCTATTTCAAGTGTACTCTGCCTTGTATTTCACACTTTTACCATTCTAGGCTCCTTTAAGATAACAACGTAGGATTCGTACACTGTTTCTTATGCTCTAAACTCAAATTCTGGAATAGCTGGATCTAACGTATCTTTTCTACACGAACAACACAGTTGGAGAAGTGTTTTATACATGTTCTATGCTAGTTCTCATGTATGTATTGTCATTTTGCCAGAGTTACTGATGTTTTCTTGTAGTTTCTAACATTAGGCCTTCCTGTCAAGGTATAAACATTGGGAACATGGACAAGCAACTAACTAGACACAGTTATGAACCTGAAAAGCTCAGGAACATTGTCTCTCAACTATGTTATAGAAGTGTTAGGCTTTCCAAAGCTGCTAAATGGGTTTATTTCACTATTTCAAGTGTACTCTGCCTTGTATTTCACACGTTTACCATTCTAGGCTCCTTTAAGATAACAACGTAGGGTTCGTACAGTTTTTAATATGCTCTAAACTCGAATTCTGGAATTGCTGGATCTAACGTATCTTTTCTTCACGAACAACACAGTTTGAGAAGTGTTTTATACATGTTCTCTGCTAGTTCTCATGTATTTATTGTCATTTTGCCAGAGTTACGGATGTTTTCTTGTAGTTGCTAACATTAGGCCTTCTTGTCAAGGTATAAACATTGGGAACATGGACAAGCAACTAACTAGACACAGTTATGAACCTGAAAAGCTCAGGAACATTGTCTCTCAACTATGTTATAGAAGTGTTAGGCTTTCCAAAGCTGCTAAATGGGTTTATTTCTCTATTTCAAGTGTACTCTGCCTTGTATTTCACACTTTTACCATTCTAGGCTCCTTTAAGATAACAACATATGATTCATACACTGTTTAATATGCTCTAAACTCGAATTCTGGAATTCCTGGATCTAACGTATCTTTTCTACACGAACAACTCGGTTTGAGAAGTGTTTTATACATGTTCTCTGCTAGTTCTCATGTATTTATTGTCATTTTGCCAGAGTTACTGATGTTTTCTTGTAGTTTCTAACATTATGCCTTCTTGTCAAGGTATAAACATTGGGAACATGGACAAGCAACTAACTAGACACAGTTATGAACCTGAAAAGCTCAGGACCATTGTCTCTCAACTATGTTATAGAAGTGTTAGGCTTTCCAAAGCTGCTAAATGGGTTTATTTCTCTATTTCAAGTGTACTCTGCCTTGTATTTCACACTTTTACCATTCTAGGCTCCTTTAAGATAACAACGTAGGATTCGTACACTGTTTCTTATGCTCTAAACTCAAATTCTGGAATTGCTGGATCTAACGTATCTTTTCTACACGAACAACACAGTTGGAAAAGTGTTTTATACATATTCTATGCTAGTTCTCATGTATTTATTGTCATTTTGCCAGAGTTACTGATGTTTTCTTGTAGTTTCTAACATTAGGCCTTCATGTCAAGGTATAAACATTGGGAACATGGACAAGCAACTAACTAGACACAGTTATGAACTTGAAAAGCTCAGGAACATTGTGTCTCAACTATGTTATAGAAGTGTTAGGCTTTCCAAAGCTGCTAAATGGGTTTATTTCTCGATTTCAAGTGTACTCTGCCTTGTATTTCACACTTTTACC
Source organism: Pipistrellus nathusii (assembly GCA_963693515.1). Classification (NCBI taxonomy): domain Eukaryota; kingdom Metazoa; phylum Chordata; class Mammalia; order Chiroptera; family Vespertilionidae; genus Pipistrellus; species Pipistrellus nathusii. The sequence goes on from CAVNZX010000087.1 coordinate 26,631, forward strand.
ATTCTAGGCTCCTTTAAGATAACAACGTAGGATTCATACACTGTTTAATATGGTCTAAACTCGAATTCTGGAATTCCTGGATCTAACGTAACTTCTCTACACGAACAACACAGTTGGAGAAGTGTTTTATACATGTTCTATGCTAATTCTCATGTATTTATTGTCATTTTGCCAGAGTTACGGATGTTTTCTTGTAGTTTCTAACATTAGGAATTCTTGTCAAGGTATAAACATTGGGAACATGGACAAACAACTAACTAGACTCATTTATGAACCTGAAAAGCTCAGGAACATTGTCACTCAACTATGTTATAGAAGTGTTAGGCTTTACAAAGATGCGAAAGGGGTTTATTTCTATATTTCAAGTGTACTATGCCTTGTATTTCACACATTTACAACTCTAGGCTCCTTTAAGTTAACAACGTAGGATTCATACACTGTTTAATATGCTCTAAACTCAAATTCTGGAATTCCTGGAACTAAGATAACTTTTTAACACGAACAACTCAGTTTGAGAAGTGTTTTATACATGTTCTATGCTAATTCTCATGTATTTATTGTCATTTTGCCAGAGTTACGGATGTTTTCTTGTAGTTGCTAACATTAGGCCTTCTTGTCAAGGTATAAACATTGGGAACATGGACAAACAACTAACTAGACACAGTTATGAACCTGAAAAGCTCAGGAACATTGTGTCTCAACTATGTTATAGAAGTGTGAGGCTTTCCAAAGCTGCTAAATGGGTTTATTTCTCGATTTCAAGTGTACTCTGCCTTGTATTTCACACTTTTACCATTCTAGGCTCCTTTAAGATAACAACGTAGGATTCATACACTGTTTAATATGGTCTAAACTCGAATTCTGGAATTCCTGGATCTAACGTAACTTCTCTACACGAACAACACAGTTGGAGAAGTGTTTTATACATGTTCTATGCTAATTCTCATGTATTTATTGTCATTTTGCCAGAGTTACGGATGTTTTCTTGTAGTTGCTAACATTAGGTCTTCTTGTCAAGGTATAAACATTGGGAACATGGACAAACAACTAACTAGACACAGTTATGAACCTGAAAAGCTCAGGAACATTGTCTCTCAACTATGTTATAGAAGTGTTAGGCTTTCCAAAGCTGCTAAATGGGTTTATTTCTCTATTTCAAGTGTACTCTGCCTTGTATTTCACACTTTTACCATTCTAGACTCCTTTAAGATAACAACGTACGATTCATGCACTGTTTAATATGCTCTAAACTCGAATTCTGGAATTCCTGGATCTAACGTATCTTTTCTACACGAACAACTCGGTTTGAGAAGTGTTTTATACATGTTCTCTGCTAGTTCTCATGTATTTATTGTCATTTTGCCAGAGTTATTGATGTTTTCTTGTAGTTTCTAACATTATGCCTTCTAGTCAAGGTATAAACATTGGGAACATGGACAAGCAACTAACTAGAAACAGTTATGAACTTGAACAGCTCAGGAACATTGTGTCTCAACTATGTTATAGAAGTGTTAGGCTTTCCAAAGCTGCTAAATGGGTTTATTTCTCTTTTTTTAAGTGTACTCTGCCTTGTATTTCACACTTTTACCATTCTAGGCTCCTTTAAGATAACAACGTAGGATTCATACACTGTTTAATATGTTCTAAACTCAAATTCTGGTATTCCTGGATCTAAGATACCTTTTCTACGCGAACAACTCAGTTTGAGAAGTGTTTTATACATTTTCTATGCTAGTTCTCATGTATTTATTGTCATTTTGCCAGAGTTACTGATGTTTTCTTGTAGTTTCTAATATTAGGCCTTCTTGTCAAGGTATAAACATTGGGAACATGGACAAGCAACTAACTAGACACAGTTATGAACCTGAAAAGCTCAGGACCATTGTCTCTCAACTATGTTAGAGAAGTGTTAGGCTTTCCAAAGCTGCTAAATGGGTTTATTTCTCTATTTCAAGTGTACTCTGCCTTGTATTTCACACTTTTACCACTCTAGGCTCCTTTAAGATAACAACGTAGGATTCATACACTGTTAAATATGCTCTAAACTCGAATTCTGGAATTTCTAGATCTAACGTATCTTTTCTCACGAACAACACAGTTGGAGAAGTGTTTTATACATGTTCTATGCTAGTTCTCATGTATTTATTGTCATTTTGAAAGAGTTACGGATGTTTTCTTGTAGTTGCTAACATTAGGCCTTCTTGTCAAGGTATAAACATTGGGAACATGGACAAACAACTAACTAGACACAGTTATGAACCTGAAAAGCTCAGGAACATTGTCTCTCAACTATGTTATAGAAGTGTTAGGCTTTCCAAAGCTGCTAAATGGGTTTATTTCTCTATTTCAAGTGTACTCTGCCTTGTATTTCACACTTTTACCATTCTAGGCTCCTTTAAGATAACAAAATACGATTCATACACTGTTTAATATGCTCTAAACTCGAATTCTGGAATTCCTGGATCTAAGATACCTTTTCTACGCGAACAACTCAGTTTGAGAAGTGTTTTATACATGTTCTATGCTAGTTCTCATGTATTTATTGTCATTTTGCCAGAGTTACTGATGTTTTCTTGTAGTTTCTAATATTAGGCCTTCTTGTCAAGGTATAAACATTGGGAACATGGACAAGCAAATAACTAGACACAGTTATGAACCTGAAAAGCTCAGGACCATTGTCTCTCAACTATGTTATAGAAGTGTTAGGCTTTCCAAAGCTGCTAAATGGGTTTATTTCTCTATTTCAAGTGTACTCTGCCTTGTATTTCACACTTTTAGCACTCTAGGCTCCTTTAAGATAACAACGTAGGATTCATACACTGTTAAATATGCTCTATACTCGAATTCTGGAATTCCTAGATCTAACGTATCTTTTCTCACGAACAACACAGTTGGAGAAGTGTTTTAGACATGTTCTATGCTAGTTCTCATGTATGTATTGTCATTTTGCCAGAGTTACTGATGTTTTCTTGTAGTTTCTAACATTAGGCCTTCTTTTCAAGGTATAAACATTGGGAACATGGACAAGCAACTAACTAGACACAGTTATGAACCTGAAAAGCTCAGGACCATTGTCTCTCAACTATGTTATAGAAGTGTTAGGCTTTCCAAAGCTGCTAAATGGGTTTATTTCACTATTTCAAGTGTACTCTGCCTTGTATTTCACACGTTTACCATTCTAGGCTCCTTAAAGATAACAACGTAGGATTCATACACTGTTAAATATGCTCTATACTCGAATTCTGAAATTCCTAGATCTAACGTATCTTTTCTCACGAACAACACAGTTGGAGAAGTGTTTTATACATGTTCTATGCTAATTCTCATGTATTTATTGTCATTTTGCCAGAGTTACAGATGTTTTCTTGTAGTTGCTAACATTAGGTCTTCTTGTCAAGGTATAAACATTGGGAACATGGACAAACAACTAACTAGACACAGTTATGAACCTGAAAATCTCAGGAACATTGTCTCTCAACTATGTTATAGAAGTGTTAGGCTTTCCAAAGCTGCTAAATGGGTTTATTTCTCTATTTCAAGTGTACTCTGTCTTGTATTTCACACTTTTACCATTCTAGACTCTTTTAAGATAACAACATACGATTCATGCACTGTTTAATATGCTCTAAACTCGAATTCTGGAATTCCTGGATCTAACGTATCTTTTCTACACGAACAACTCGGTTTGAGAAGTGTTTTATACATGTTCTCTGCTAGTTCTCATGTATTTATTGTCATTTTGCCAGAGTTATTGATGTTTTCTTGTAGTTTCTAACATTATGCCTTCTAGTCAAGGTATAAACATTGGGAACATGGACAAGCAACTAACTAGAAACAGTTATGAACTTGAACAGCTCAGGAACATTGTGTATCAACTATGTTATAGAAGTGTTAGGCTTTCCAAAGCTGCTAAATGGGTTTATTTCTCTTTTTTTAAGTGTACTCTGCCTTGTATTTCACACTTTTACCATTCTAGGCTCCTTTAAGATAACAACGTAGGATTCATACACTGTTTAATATGTTCTAAACTCAAATTCTGGTATTCCTGGATCTAAGATACCTTTTCTACGCGAACAACTCAGTTTGAGAAGTGTTTTATACATTTTCTATGCTAGTTCTCATGTATTTATTGTCATTTTGCCAGAGTTACTGATGTTTTCTTGTAGTTTCTAATATTAGGCCTTCTTGTCAAGGTATAAACATTGGGAACATGGACAAGCAACTAACTAGACACAGTTATGAACCTGAAAAGCTCAGGACCATTGTCTCTCAACTATGTTAGAGAAGTGTTAGGCTTTCCAAAGCTGCTAAATGGGTTTATTTCTCTATTTCAAGTGTACTCTGCCTTGTATTTCACACTTTTACCACTCTAGGCTCCTTTAAGATAACAACGTAGGATTCATACACTGTTAAATATGCTCTAAACTCAATTTCTGGAATTCCTAGATCTAACGTATCTTTTCTCACGAACAACACAGTTGGAGAAGTGTTTTATACATGTTCTATGCTAGTTCTCATGTATTTATTGTCATTTTGAAAGAGTTACGGATGTTTTCTTGTAGTTGCTAACATTAGGCCTTCTTGTCAAGGTATAAACATTGGGAACATGGACAAACAACTAACTAGACACAGTTATGAACCTGAAAAGCTCAGGAACATTGTCTCTCAACTATGTTATAGAAGTGTTAGGCTTTCCAAAGCTGCTAAATGGGTTTATTTCTCTATTTCAAGTGTACTCTGCCTTGTATTTCACACTTTTACCATTCTAGGCTCCTTTAAGATAACAACATACGATTCATACACTGTTTAATATGCTCTAAACTCGAATTCTGGAATTCCTGGATCTAAGATACCTTTTCTACGTGAACAACTCAGTTTGAGAAGTTTTTTATACATGTTCTATGCTAATTCTCATGTATTTATTGTCATTTTGCCAGAGTTACTGATGTTTTCTTGTAGTTTCTAATATTAGGCCTTCTTGTCAAGGTATAAACATTGGGAACATGGACAAGCAACTAACTAGACACAGTTATGAACCTGAAAAGCTCAGGACCATTGTCTCTCAACTATGTTATAGAAGTGTTAGGCTTTCCAAAGCTGCTAAATGGGTTTATTTCTCTATTTCAAGTGTACTCTGCCTTGTATTTCACACTTTTAGCACTCTAGGCTCCTTTAAGATAACAACGTAGGATTCATACACTGTTAAATATGCTCTATACTCGAATTCTGGAATTCCTATATCTAACGTATCTTTTCTCACGAACAACACAGTTGGAGAAGTGTTTTAGACATGTTCTATGCTAGTTCGCATATATTTATTGTCATTTTGCCAGAGTTACTGATGTTTTCTTGTAGTTTCTAATATTAGGCCTTCTTGTCAAGGTATAAACATTGGGAACATGGACAAGCAACTAACTAGACACAGTTATGAACTTGAAAAGCTCAGGAACATTGTCTCTCAACTATGTTATAGAAGTGTTAGGCTTTCGAAAGCTGCTAAATGGGTTTATTTCTCGTTTTCAAGTGTACTCTGCCTTGTATTTCACACTTTTACCATTCTAGGCTCCTTTAAGACAACAACATACGATTCATACACTGTTTAATATGCTCTGAACTCAAATTCTGGAATTCCTGGATCTAACGTATCTTTTCTACACGAACAACACAGTTGGAGAAGTGTTTTAGACATGTTCTATGCTAGCTCTCATGTATTTATTGTCATTTTGCCAGAGTTACTGATGTTTTCTTGTAGATTCTAACATTAGGCCTTCTTGTCAAGGTATAAACATTGGGAAAATGGATACGCAACTAACTAGACACAGTTATGAACCTGAAAAGCTCAGGACCATTGTCTCTCAACTATGTTATAGAAGTGTTAGGCTTTCCAAAGCTGCTAAATGGGTTTATTTCTCTATTTCAAGTGTACTCTGCCTTTTATTTCACACTTTTACCATTCTAGGCTCCTTTAAGATAACAACATAGGATTCATACTCTGTTTAATATGCTCTAAACTCGAATTCTGGAATTCCTGGATCTAACGTATCTTTTCTACAGGAACAACACAGTTGGAGAAGTGTTTTATACATGTTGTATGCTAGTTCTCAAGTATTTATTGTCCTTTTGCCAGAGTTACTGATGTTTTCTTGTAGTTTCTAACATTAGGAATTCTTGTCAAGGTATAAACATTGGGAACATGGACAAACAACTAACTAGACTCATTTATGAACCTGAAAAGCTCAGGAACATTGTCACTCAACTATGTTATAGAAGTGTTAGGCTTTACAAAGATGCGAAAGGGGTTTATTTCTATATTTCAAGTGTACTATGCCTTGTATTTCACACATTTACAACTCTAGGCTCCTTTAAGTTAACAACGTAGGATTCATACACTGTTTAATATGCTCTAAACTCAAATTCTGGAATTCCTGGAACTAAGATAACTTTTTAACACGAACAACTCAGTTTGAGAAGTGTTTTATACATGTTCTATGCTAATTCTCATGTATTTATTGTCATTTTGCCAGAGTTACGGATGTTTTCTTGTAGTTGCTAACATTAGGCCTTCTTGTCAAGGTATAAACATTGGGAACATGGACAAACAACTAACTAGACACAGTTATGAACCTGAAAAGCTCAGGAACATTGTCTCTCAACTATGTTATAGAAGTGTTAGGCTTTCCAAAGCTGCTAAATGGGTTTATTTCTCTATTTCAAGTGTACTCTGCCTTGTATTTCACACTTTTACCATTCTAGACTCCTTTAAGATAACAACATACGATTCATACACTGTTTAATATGCTCTAAACTCGAATTCTGGAATTCCTGGATCTAACGTATCTTTTCTACAGGAACAACTCGGTTTGAGAAGTGTTTTATACATGTTCTCTGCTAGTTCTCATGTATTTATTGTCATTTTGCCAGAGTTATTGATGTTTTCTTGTAGTTTCTAACATTATGCCTTCTTGTCAAGGTATAAACATTGGGAACATGGACAAGCAACTAACTAGAAACAGTTATGAACTTGAAAAGCTCAGGAACATTGTGTCTCAACTATGTTATAGAAGTGTTAGGCTTTCCAAAGCTGCTAAAGGGGTTTATTTCTCTCTTTTTAAGTGTACTCTGCCTTGTATTTCACACTTTTACCATTCTAAGCTCCTTTAAGATAACAACGTAGGATTCATACACTGTTTAATATGTTCTAAACTCAAATTCTGGTATTCCTGGATCTAAGATACCTTTTCTACGCGAACAACTCAGTTTGAGAAGTGTTTTATACATTTTTTTTGCTAGTTCTCATGTATTTATTGTCATTTTGCCAGAGTTACTGATGTTTTCTTGTAGTTTCTAACATTAGGCCTTCTTGTCAAGGTATAAAAATTGGGAACATGGACAAGCAACTAACTAGACACAGTTATGAACCTGAAAAGCTCAGGACCATTGTCTCTCAACTATGTTAGAGAAGTGTTAGGCTTTCCAAAGCTGCTAAATGGGTTTATTTCTCTATTTCAAGTGTACTCTGCCTTGTATTTCACACTTTTACCACTCTAGGCTCCTTTAAGATAACAACGTAGGATTCATACACTGTTAAATATGCTCTAAACTCGAATTCTGGAATTCCTAGATCTAACGTATCTTTTCTCACGAACAACACAGTTGGAGAAGTGTTTTATACATGTTCTATGCTAGTTCTCATGTATTTATTGTCATTTTGCCAGAGTTACTGATGTTTTCTTGTAGTTTCTAACATTAGGCCTTCTTGTCAAGGTATAAACATTGGGAACATGGACAAGCAACTAACTAGACACAGTTATGAACTTGAAAAGCTCAGGAACATTGTGTCTCAACTATGTTATAGAAGTGTTAGGCTTTCCAAACCTGCTAAATGGGTTTATTTCTCTATTTCAAGTGTACTCTGCCTTGTATTTCACACTTTTACCATTCTAGGCTCCTTTAAGATAACAACGTAGGATTCGTACACTGTTTCTTATGCTCTAAACTCAAATTCTGGAATTGCTGGATCTAACGTATCATTTCTACACGAACAACACAGTTGGAGAAGTGTTTTATACATATTCTATGCTAGTTCTCATGTATTTATTGTCATTTTGCCAGAGTTACTGATGTTTTCTTGTAGTTTCTAACATTAGGCCTTCATGTCAAGGTATAAACATTGGGAACATGGACAAGCAACTAACTAGACACAGTTATGAACTTGAAAAGCTCAGGAACATTGTGTCTCAACTATGTATAGAAGTGTTAGGCTTTCCAAAGCTGCTAAATGGGTTTATTTCTCAATTTCAAGAGTACTCTGCCTTGTATTTCACACTTTTACCATTCTAGGCTCCTTTAAGATAACAACGTACGATTCATACACTGTTTAATATGGTCTAAACTCGAATTCTGGAATTCCTGGATCTAACGTAACTCCTCTACACTAACAACACAGTTGGAGAAGTGTTTTATACATGTTCTATGCTAGTTCTCATGTATGTATTGTCATTTTGCCAGAGTTACTGATGTTTTCTTGTAGTTTCTAACATTAGGCCTTCTTGTCAAGGTATAAACATTGGGAACATGGACAAGCAACTAACTAGACACAGTTATGAACCTGAAAAGCTCAGGAACATTGTCTCTCAACTATGTCATAGAAGTGTTAGGCTTTCCAAAGCTGCTAAATGGGTTTATTTCACTATTTCAAGTGTACTCTGCCTTGTATTTCACACGTTTACCATTCTAGGCTCCTTTAAGATAACAACGTAGGGTTCCTACAGTTTTTAATATGCTCTAAACTCGAATTCTGGAATTGCTGGATCTAACGTATCTTTTCTACACGAACAACACAGTGGGAGAATTGTTTTATACATGTTCTCTGCTAGTTCTCATGTATTTATTGTCATTTTGCCAGAGTTACGGATGTTTTCTTGTAGTTGCTAACATTAGGCCTTCTTGTCAAGGTATAAACATTGGGAACATGGACAAGCAACTAACTAGACACAGTTATGAACCTGAAAAGCTCAGGAACATTGTGTCTCAACTATGTTATAGAAGTGTTAGGCTTTCCAAAGCTGCTAAATGGGTTTATTTCTTGATTTCAAGTGTACTCTGCCTTGTATTTCACACTTTTACCATTCTAGGCTCCTTTAAGATAACAACATACGATTCATACACTGTTTGATATGCTCTAAACTCGAATTCTGGAATTCCTGGATCTAACCTATCTTTTCTACACGAACAACTTAGTTTGAGAAGTGTTTTATACATGTTCTATGCTAGTTCTCATGTATTTATTGTCATTTTGCCAGAGTTACTGATGTTTTCTTGTAGTTTCTAATATTGGGTTTCTTGTCAAGGTATAAACATTGGGAACATGGACAAGCAACTAACTAGACACAGTTATGAACCTGAAAAGCTCAGGACCATTGTCTCTCAACTATGTTATAGAAGTGTTAGGCTTTCCAAAGCTGCTAAATGGGTTTATTTCTCGATTTCAAGTGTACTCTGCCTTGTATTTCACACTTTTAGCACTCTAGGCTCCTTTAAGATAACAACGTAGGATTCATACACTGTTAAATATGCTCTATACTCGAATTCTGGATTCCTAGATCTAACGTATCTTTTCTCACGAACAACACAGTTGGAGAAGTGTTTTAGACATGTTCTATGCTAGTTCGCATATATTTATTGTCATTTTGCCAGAGTTACTGATGTTTTCTTGTAGTTTCTAACATTAGGCCTTCTTGTCAAGGTATAAACATTGGGAACATGGACAAGCAACTAACTAGACACAGTTATGAACTTGAAAAGCTCAGGACCATTGTCTCTCAACTATGTTATAGAAGTGTTAGGCTTTCCAAAGCTGCTAAATGGGTTTATTTCTCGATTTCAAGTTTACTCTGCCTTGTATTTCACACTTTTACCATTCTATGCTCCTTTAAGATAACTACGTAGGATTCGTACACTGTTTCTTATGCTCTAAACTCGAATTCTGGAATTGCTGGATCTAACGTATCTTTTCTACACGAACAACACAGTTGGAGAAGTGTTTTATACATGTTCTATGCTAGTTCTCATGTATGTATTGTCATTTTGCCAGAGTTCCTGATGTTTTCTTGTAGTTTCTAACATTAGGCCTTCTTGTCAAGGTATAAACATTGGGAACATGGACAAGCAACTAACTAGACACAGTTATGAACCTGAAAAGCTCAGGAACATTGTCTCTCAACTATGTTATAGAAGTGTTAGGCTTTCCAAAGCTGCTAAATGGCTTTATTTCTCTATTTCAAGTGCACTCTGCCTTGTATTTCACACTTTTACCATTCTAGGCTCCTTTAAGATAACAACATAGGGTTCGTACAGTTTTTAATATGCTCTAAAGTCGAATTCTGGAATTGCTGGATCTAACATATCTTTTCTACTCAAACAACACATTGGGAGAATTGTTTTATACATGTTCTCTGCTAGTTCTCATGTATTTATTGTCATTTTGCCAGAGTTACTGATGTTTTCTTGTACTTGCTAACATTAGGCCTTCTTGTCAAGGTATAAACATTGGGAACATGGACAAGCAACTAACTAGACACAGTTATGAACCTGAAAAGCTCAGGAACATTGTGTCTCAACTATGTTATAGAAGTGTTAGGCTTTCCATATCTGCTAAATGGGTTTATTTCTTGATTTCAAGTGTACTCTGCCTTGTATTTCACACTTTTACCATTCTAGGCTCCTTTAAGATAACAACATATGATTCATACTCTGTTTGATATGCTCTAAACTCGAATTCTGGAATTCCTGGATCTAACCTATCTTTTCTACACGAACAACTCGGTTTGAGAAGTGTTTTATACATGTTCTCTGCTAGTTCTCATGTATTTATTGTCATTTTGCCAGAGTTATTGATGTTTTCTTGTAGTTTCTAACATTAGGCCTTCTTGTCAAGGTATAAACATTGGGAACATGGACAAGCAACTAACTAGAAACAGTTATGAACCTGAAAAGCTCAGGAACATTGTGTCTCAACTATGTTATAGAAGTGTTAGGCTTTCCAAAGCTGCTAAATGGGTTTATTTCTCTCTTTTTAGTGTACTCTGCCTTGTATTTCACACTTTTACCATTCTAGGCTCCTTTAAGATAACAACGTAGGATTCATACACTGTTTAATATGTTCTAAACTAAAATTCTGGTATTCCTGGATCTAAGATACCTTTTCTTCGCGAACAACTCAGTTTGAGAAGTGTTTTATACATGTTCTATGCTAGTTCTCATGTATTTATTGTCATTTTGCCAGAGTTACTGATGTTTTCTTGTAGTTTCTAATATTAGGCCTTCTTGTCAAGGTATAAACATTGGGAACATGGACAAGCAACTAACTAGACACAGTTATGAACCTGAAAAGCTCAGGACCATTGTCTCTCAACTATGTTATAGAAGTGTTAGGCTTTCCAAAGCTGCTAAATGGGTTTATTTCTCTATTTCAAGTGTACTCTGCCTTGTATTTCACACTTTTAGCACTCTAGGCTCCTTTAAGATAACAACGTAGGATTCATACACTGTTAAATATGCTCTATACTCGAATTCTGGAATTCCTATATCTAACGTATCTTTTCTCACGAACAACACAGTTGGAGAAGTGTTTTAGACATGTTCTATGCTAGTTCGCATATATTTATTGTCATTTTGCCAGAGTTACTGATGTTTTCTTGTAGTTTGTAATATTAGGCCTTCTTGTCAAGGTATAAACATTGGGAACATGGACAAGCAACTAACTAGACACAGTTATGAACTTGAAAAGCTCAGGAACATTGTGTCTCAACTATGTTATAGAAGTGTTAGGCTTTCCAAAGCTGCTAAATGGGTTTATTTCTCGTTTTCAAGTGTACTCTGCCTTGTATTTCACACTTTTACCATTCTAGGCTCCTTTAAGACAACAACATACGATTCATACACTGTTTAATATGCTCTGAACTCAAATTCTGGAATTCCTGGATCTAACGTATCTTTTCTACACGAACAACACAGTTGGAGAAGTGTTTTAGACATGTTCTATGCTAGCTCTCATGTATTTATTGTCATTTTGCCAGAGTTACTGATGTTTTCTTGTAGATTCTAACATTAGGCCTTCTTGTCAAGGTATAAACATTGGGAAAATGGATACGCAACTAACTAGACACAGTTATGAACCTGAAAAGCTCAGGACCATTGTCTCTCAACTATGTTATAGAAGTGTTAGGCTTTCCAAAGCTGCTAAATGGGTTTATTTCTCTATTTCAAGTGTACTCTGCCTTTTATTTCACACTTTTACCATTCTAGGCTCCTTTAAGATAACAACATAGGATTCATACACTGTTTAATATGCTCTAAACTCGAATTCTGGAATTCCTGGATCTAACGTATCTTTTCTACACGAACAACACAGTTGGAGAAGTGTTTTATACATGTTGTATGCTAGTTCTCAAGTATTTATTGTCCTTTTGCCAGAGTTACTGATGTTTTCTTGTAGTTTCTAACATTAGGAATTCTTGTCAAGGTATAAACATTGGGAACATGGACAAACAACTAACTAGACTCATTTATGAACCTGAAAAGCTCAGGAACATTGTCACTCAACTATGTTATAGAAGTGTTAGGCTTTACAAAGATGCGAAAGGGGTTTATTTCTATATTTCAAGTGTACTATGCCTTGTATTTCACACATTTACAACTCTAGGCTCCTTTAAGTTAACAACGTAGGATTCATACACTGTTTAATATGCTCTAAACTCAAATTCTGGAATTCCTGGAACTAAGATAACTTTTTAACACGAACAACTCAGTTTGAGAAGTGTTTTATACATGTTCTATGCTAATTCTCATGTATTTATTGTCATTTTGCCAGAGTTACGGATGTTTTCTTGTAGTTGCTAACATTAGGCCTTCTTGTCAAGGTATAAACATTGGGAACATGGACAAACAACTAACTAGACACAGTTATGAACCTGAAAAGCTCAGGAACATTGTCTCTCAAATATGTTATAGAAGTGTTAGGCTTTCCAAAGCTGCTAAATGGGTTTATTTCTCTATTTCAAGTGTACTCTGCCTTGTATTTCACACTTTTACCATTCTAGACTCCTTTAAGATAACAACATACGATTCATACACTGTTTAATATGCTCTAAACTCGAATTCTGGAATTCCTGGATCTAACGTATCTTTTCTACAGGAACAACTCGGTTTGAGAAGTGTTTTATACATGTTCTCTGCTAGTTCTCATGTATTTATTGTCATTTTGCCAGAGTTATTGATGTTTTCTTGTAGTTTCTAACATTATGCCTTCTTGTCAAGGTATAAACATTGGGAACATGGACAAGCAACTAACTAGAAACAGTTATGAACTTGAAAAGCTCAGGAACATTGTGTCTCAACTATGTTATAGAAGTGTTAGGCTTTCCAAAGCTGCTAAATGGGTTTATTTCTCTCTTTTTAAGTGTACTCTGCCTTGTATTTCACACTTTTACCATTCTAGGCTCCTTTAAGATAACAACGTAGGATTCATACACTGTTTAATATGTTCTAAACTCAAATTCTGGTATTCCTGGATCTAAGATACCTTTTCTACGCGAACAACTCAGTTTGAGAAGTGTTTTATACATGTTCTCTGCTAGTTCTCATGTATTTATTGTCATTTTGCCAGAGTTACTGATGTTTTCTTGTACTTGCTAACATTAGGCCTTCTTGTCAAGGTATAAACATTGGGAACATGGACAAGCAACTAACTAGACACAGTTATGAACCTGAAAAGCTCAGGAACATTGTGTCTCAACTATGTTATAGAAGTGTTAGGCTTTCCAAATCTGCTAAATGGGTTTATTTCTTGATTTCAAGTGTACTCTGCCTTGTATTTCACACTTTTACCATTCTAGGCTCCTTTAAGATAACAACATATGATTCATACTCTGTTTGATATGCTCTAAACTCGAATTCTGGAATTCCTGGATCTAACCTATCTTTTCTACACGAACAACTCGGTTTGAGAAGTGTTTTATACATGTTCTCTGCTAGTTCTCATGTATTTATTGTCATTTTGCCAGAGTTATTGATGTTTTCTTGTAGTTTCTAACATTAGGCCTTCTTGTCAAGGTATAAACATTGGGAACATGGACAAGCAACTAACTAGAAACAGTTATGAACCTGAAAAGCTCAGGAACATTGTGTCTCAACTATGTTATAGAAGTGTTAGGCTTTCCAAAGCTGCTAAATGGGTTTATTTCTCTCTTTTTAGTGTACTCTGCCTTGTATTTCACACTTTTACCATTCTAGGCTCCTTTAAGATAACAACGTAGGATTCATACACTGTTTAATATGTTCTAAACTAAAATTCTGGTATTCCTGGATCTAAGATACCTTTTCTTCGCGAACAACTCAGTTTGAGAAGTGTTTTATACATGTTCTATGCTAGTTCTCATGTATTTATTGTCATTTTGCCAGAGTTACTGATGTTTTCTTGTAGTTTCTAATATTAGGCCTTCTTGTCAAGGTATAAACATTGGGAACATGGACAAGCAACTAACTAGACACAGTTATGAACCTGAAAAGCTCAGGACCATTGTCTCTCAACTATGTTATAGAAGTGTTAGGCTTTCCAAAGCTGCTAAATGGGTTTATTTCTCTATTTCAAGTGTACTCTGCCTTGTATTTCACACTTTTAGCACTCTAGGCTCCTTTAAGATAACAACGTAGGATTCATACACTGTTAAATATGCTCTATACTCGAATTCTGGAATTCCTATATCTAACGTATCTTTTCTCACGAACAACACAGTTGGAGAAGTGTTTTAGACATGTTCTATGCTAGTTCGCATATATTTATTGTCATTTTGCCAGAGTTACTGATGTTTTCTTGTAGTTTCTAATATTAGGCCTTCTTGTCAAGGTATAAACATTGGGAACATGGACAAGCAACTAACTAGACACAGTTATGAACTTGAAAAGCTCAGGAACATTGTGTCTCAACTATGTTATAGAAGTGTTAGGCTTTCCAAAGCTGCTAAATGGGTTTATTTCTCGTTTTCAAGTGTACTCTGCCTTGTATTTCACACTTTTACCATTCTAGGCTCCTTTAAGACAACAACATACGATTCATACACTGTTTAATATGCTCTGAACTCAAATTCTGGAATTCCTGGATCTAACGTATCTTTTCTACACGAACAACACAGTTGGAGAAGTGTTTTAGACATGTTCTATGCTAGCTCTCATGTATTTATTGTCATTTTGCCAGAGTTACTGATGTTTTCTTGTAGATTCTAACATTAGGCCTTCTTGTCAAGGTATAAACATTGGGAAAATGGATACGCAACTAACTAGACACAGTTATGAACCTGAAAAGCTCAGGACCATTGTCTCTCAACTATGTTATAGAAGTGTTAGGCTTTCCAAAGCTGCTAAATGGGTTTATTTCTCTATTTCAAGTGTACTCTGCCTTTTATTTCACACTTTTACCATTCTAGGCTCCTTTAAGATAACAACATAGGATTCATACATTGTTTAATATGCTCTAAACTCGAATTCTGGAATTCCTGGATCTAACGTATCTTTTCTACACGAACAACACAGTTGGAGAAGTGTTTTATACATGTTGTATGCTAGTTCTCAAGTATTTATTGTCCTTTTGCCAGAGTTACTGATGTTTTCTTGTAGTTTCTAACATTAGGAATTCTTGTCAAGGTATAAACATTGGGAACATGGACAAACAACTAACTAGACTCATTTATGAACCTGAAAAGCTCAGGAACATTGTCACTCAACTATGTTATAGAAGTGTTAGGCTTTACAAAGATGCGAAAGGGGTTTATTTCTATATTTCAAGTGTACTATGCCTTGTATTTCACACATTTACAACTCTAGGCTCCTTTAAGTTAACAACGTAGGATTCATACACTGTTTAATATGCTCTAAACTCAAATTCTGGAATTCCTGGAACTAAGATAACTTTTTAACACGAACAACTCAGTTTGAGAAGTGTTTTATACATGTTCTATGCTAATTCTCATGTATTTATTGTCATTTTGCCAGAGTTACGGATGTTTTCTTGTAGTTGCTAACATTAGGCCTTCTTGTCAAGGTATAAACATTGGGAACATGGACAAACAACTAACTAGACACAGTTATGAACCTGAAAAGCTCAGGAACATTGTCTCTCAAATATGTTATAGAAGTGTTAGGCTTTCCAAAGCTGCTAAATGGGTTTATTTCTCTATTTCAAGTGTACTCTGCCTTGTATTTCACACTTTTACCATTCTAGACTCCTTTAAGATAACAACATACGATTCATACACTGTTTAATATGCTCTAAACTCGAATTCTGGAATTCCTGGATCTAACGTATCTTTTCTACAGGAACAACTCGGTTTGAGAAGTGTTTTATACATGTTCTCTGCTAGTTCTCATGTATTTATTGTCATTTTGCCAGAGTTATTGATGTTTTCTTGTAGTTTCTAACATTATGCCTTCTTGTCAAGGTATAAACATTGGGAACATGGACAAGCAACTAACTAGAAACAGTTATGAACTTGAAAAGCTCAGGAACATTGTGTCTCAACTATGTTATAGAAGTGTTAGGCTTTCCAAAGCTGCTAAATGGGTTTATTTCTCTCTTTTTAAGTGTACTCTGCCTTGTATTTCACACTTTTACCATTCTAGGCTCCTTTAAGATAACAACGTAGGATTCATACACTGTTTAATATGTTCTAAACTCAAATTCTGGTATTCCTGGATCTAAGATACCTTTTCTACGCGAACAACTCAGTTTGAGAAGTGTTTTACACATTTTTTTTGCTAGTTCTCATGTATTTATTGTCATTTTGCCAGAGTTACTGATGTTTTCTTGTAGTTTCTAACATTAGGCCTTCTTGTCAAGGTATAAAAATTGGGAACATGGACAAGCAACTAACTAGACACAGTTATGAACCTGAAAAGCTCAGGACCATTGTCTCTCAACTATGTTAGAGAAGTGTTAGGCTTTCCAAAGCTGCTAAATGGGTTTATTTCTCTATTTCAAGTGTACTCTGCCTTGTATTTCACACTTTTACCACTCTAGGCTCCTTTAAGATAACAACGTAGGATTCATACACTGTTAAATATGCTCTAAACTCGAATTCTGGAATTCCTAGATCTAACGTATCTTTTCTCACGAACAACACAGTTGGAGAAGTGTTTTATACATGTTCTATGCTAGTTCTCATGTATTTATTGTCATTTTGCCAGAGTTACTGATGTTTTCTTGTAGTTTCTAACATTAGGCCTTCTTGTCAAGGTATAAACATTGGGAACATGGACAAGCAACTAACTAGACACAGTTATGAACTTGAAAAGCTCAGGAACATTGTGTCTCAACTATGTTATAGAAGTGTTAGGCTTTCCAAAGCTGCTAAATGGGTTTATTTCTCTATTTCAAGTGTACTCTGCCTTGTATTTCACACTTTTACCATTCTAGGCTCCTTTAAGATAACAACGTAGGATTCGTACACTGTTTCTTATGCTCTAAACTCAAATTCTGGAATTGCTGGATCTAACGTATCTTTTCTACACGAACAACACATTTGGAGAAGTGTTTTATACATATTCTATGCTAGTTCTCATGTATTTATTGTCATTTTGCCAGAGTTACTGATGTTTTCTTGTAGTTTCTAACATTAGGCCTTCATGTCAAGGTATAAACATTGGGAACATGGACAAGCAACTAACTAGAAACAGTTATGAACCTGAAAAGCTCAGGAACATTGTCTCTCAACTATGTTATAGAAGTGTTAGGCTTTCCAAAGCTGCTAAATGGGTTTATTTCTCTCTTTTTAAGTGTACTCTGCCTTGTATTTCACACTTTTACCATTCTAGGCTCCTTTAAGATAACAACGTAGGATTCATACACTGTTTAATATGTTCTAAACTCGAATTCTGGAATTCCTGGATCTAAGATACCTTTTCTTCGCGAACAACTCAGTTTGAGAAGTGTTTTATACATGTTCTATGCTAGTTCTCATGTATTTATTGTCATTTTGCCAGAGTTACTGATGTTTTCTTGTAGTTTCTAATATTAGGCCTTCTTGTCAAGGTATAAACATTGGGAACATGGACAAGCAACTAACTAGACACAGTTATGAACCTGAAAAGCTCAGGACCATTGTCTCTCAACTATGTTATAGAAGTGTTAGGCTTTCCAAAGCTGCTAAATGGGTTTATTTCTCTATTTCAAGTGTACTCTGCCTTGTATTTCACACTTTTAGCACTCTAGGCTCCTTTAAGATAACAACGTAGGATTCATACACTGTTAAATATGCTCTATACTCGAATTCTGGATTCCTAGATCTAACGTATCTTTTCTCACGAACAACACAGTTGGAGAAGTGTTTTAGACATGTTCTATGCTAGTTCGCATATATTTATTGTCATTTTGCCAGAGTTACTGATGTTTTCTTGTAGTTTCTAACATTAGGCCTTCTTGTCAAGGTATAAACATTGGGAACATGGACAAGCAACTAACTAGACACAGTTATGAACTTGAAAAGCTCAGGAACATTGTGTCTCAACTATGTTATAGAAGTGTTAGGCTTTCCAAAGCTGCTAAATGGGTTTATTTCTCGATTTCAAGTTTACTCTGCCTTGTATTTCACACTTTTACCATTCTATGCTCCTTTAAGATAACAACGTAGGATTCGTACACTGTTTCTTATGCTCTAAACTCGAATTCTGGAATTGCTGGATCTAACGTATCTTTTCTACACGAACAACACAGTTGGAGAAGTGTTTTATACATGTTCTATGCTAGTTCTCATGTATGTATTGTCATTTTGCCAGAGTTCCTGATGTTTTCTTGTAGTTTCTAACATTAGGCCTTCTTGTCAAGGTATAAACATTGGGAACATGGACAAGCAACTAACTAGACACAGTTATGAACCTGAAAAGCTCAGGAACATTGTCTCTCAACTATGTTATAGAAGTGTTAGGCTTTCCAAAGCTGCTAAATGGCTTTATTTCTCTATTTCAAGTGCACTCTGCCTTGTATTTCACACTTTTACCATTCTAGGCTCCTTTAAGATAACAACATAGGGTTCGTACAGTTTTTAATATGCTCTAAAGTCGAATTCTGGAATTGCTGGATCTAACATATCTTTTCTACTCAAACAACACATTGGGAGAATTGTTTTATACATGTTCTCTGCTAGTTCTCATGTATTTATTGTCATTTTGCCAGAGTTACTGATGTTTTCTTGTACTTGCTAACATTAGGCCTTCTTGTCAAGGTATAAACATTGGGAACATGGACAAGCAACTAACTAGACACAGTTATGAACCTGAAAAGCTCAGGAACATTGTGTCTCAACTATGTTATAGAAGTGTTAGGCTTTCCAAATCTGCTAAATGGGTTTATTTCTTGATTTCAAGTGTACTCTGCCTTGTATTTCACACTTTTACCATTCTAGGCTCCTTTAAGATAACAACATACGATTCATACTCTGTTTGATATGCTCTAAACTCGAATTCTGGAATTCCTGGATCTAACCTATCTTTTCTACACGAACAACTCGGTTTGAGAAGTGTTTTATACATGTTCTCTGCTAGTTCTCATGTATTTATTGTCATTTTGCCAGAGTTATTGATGTTTTCTTGTAGTTTCTAACATTAGGCCTTCTTGTCAAGGTATAAACATTGGGAACATGGACAAGCAACTAACTAGAAACAGTTATGAACCTGAAAAGCTCAGGAACATTGTGTCTCAACTATGTTATAGAAGTGTTAGGCTTTCCAAAGCTGCTAAATGGGTTTATTTCTCTCTTTTTAAGTGTACTCTGCCTTGTATTTCACACTTTTACCATTCTAGGCTCCTTTAAGATAACAACGTAGGATTCATACACTGTTTAATATGTTCTAAACTAAAATTCTGGTATTCCTGGATCTAAGATACCTTTTCTTCGCGAACAACTCAGTTTGAGAAGTGTTTTATACATGTTCTATGCTAGTTCTCATGTATTTATTGTCATTTTGCCAGAGTTACTGATGTTTTCTTGTAGTTTCTAATATTAGGCCTTCTTGTCAAGGTATAAACATTGGGAACATGGACAAGCAACTAACTAGACACAGTTATGAACCTGAAAAGCTCAGGACCATTGTCTGTCAACTATGTTATAGAAGTGTTAGGCTTTCCAAAGCTGCTAAATGGGTTTATTTCTCGATTTCAAGTGTACTCTGCCTTGTATTTCACACTTTTATCATTCGAGGCTCCTTTAAGATAACAACATACGATTCATACACTGTTTAATATGCTCTAAACTCTAATTCTGGAATTCCTGGATATAAGATACCTTTCCTACACGAACAACTCAGTTGGCGAAGTGTTTTATATATGTTCTATGCTAGTTCTCATATATTTATTGTCATTTTGCCAGAGACTGATGTTTTATTGTAGATTCTAATATTAGGCCTTCTTTTCAAGGAATAAACATTGGAAACATGGACAAACAACTAACTAGACACAGTTATGAACCTGAAAAGCTCAGGAACATTGTCTCTCAACTATGTTATAGAAGTGTTAGGCTTTCCAAAGCTCCTAAATGGGTTTATTTCTCTATTTCAAGGGTACTCTGCCTTGTATTTCACACTTTTACCATTCTAGGCTCCTTTAAGATAACAAAGTAGGATTCGTACACTGTTTACTATGCTCTAAACTAGAATTCTGGAATTCCTGGATCTAACGTATCTTTTCTACATGAACAACAGAGTGGGAAAAGTGTTTTATACATGTTCTATGCTAGTTCTCAAGTATTTATTGTCCTTTTGCCAGAGTTACGGATGTTTTCTTATAGTTTCTAATATTAGGCCTTCTTGTCAAGGTATAAACATTGGGAACATGGAAAGCAACTAACTAGACAGAGTTATGAACCTGAAAAGCTCAGGAACATTGTTTCTCAACTATGTTATAGAACTGTTAGGCTTTCCAAAGCTTCTAAATGGGTTTATTTCTCTATTTCAAGTGTACTCTGCCTTGCATTTCACACTTTTACCATTCTAGGCTCCTTTAAGATAACAACGTAGGATTCGTACACCGTTTAATATACTCTAAACTCGAATTCTGGAATTCCTGGATCTAACGTATCTTTTCTACATGAACAACAAAGTTGGAGAAGTGTTTTATACATGTTCAATGCTAGTTCTCAGGTATTTATTGTCCTTTTGCCAGAGTTACTGATGTTTTCTTGTAGTTGCTAACATTAGGCCTTCTTGTCAAGGTATAAACATTGGGAACATGGACCAACAACTAACTAGACACAGTTATGAACCTGAAAAGCTCAGGAACATTGTCTCTCAACTATGTTATAGAATTGTTAGGCTTTCCAAAGCTGTTAAATGGGTTTATTTCTCTATTTCAAGTGTACTCTGCCTTGTATTTCACACTTTTACCATTCTAGGCTCCTTTAAGATAACAATGTAGTATTCGTACACTGTTTAATATGCTCTAAACTCGAATTCTGGAATTCCTGGATCTAACGTATCTTTTCTACATGAACAACACAGTAGGAGAAGTGTTTTATACATGTTCTATGCTAGTTCTCAAGTATTTATTGTCCTTTTGCCAGAGTTACTGATGTTTTCTTGTAGTTTCTAACATTAGGCCTTCTTGTCAAGGTATAAACATTGGGAACATAGACAAGCAACTAACTAGACACAGTTATGAACCTGAAAAGCTCAGGATCATTGTCTCTCAACTATGTTATAGAAGTGTTAGGCTTTCCAAAGCTGCTAAATGGGTTAATTTCTCTATTTCAAGTGTACTCTGCCTTGCATTTCACACTTTTACCATTCTAGGCTCCTTTAAGATAAAAACGTAGGATGCGTACACTGTTTAATATGCTCTAAACTTGAAATCTGGAATTCCTGGATCTAACGTATCTTTTCTACATGAACAACACAGTGGGAGAAGTGTTTTATACATGTTCTATGCTAGTTCTCAAGTATTTATTGTCCTTTTGCCAGAGTTACTTATGTTTTCTTGTAGTTTCTAACATTAGGCCTTCTTGTCAAGGTATAAACATTGGGAACATGGACAAGCAACTAACTAGACACAGTTATGAACCTGTAAAAGCTCAGGAACATTGTCTCTCAACTATGTTATAGAAGTGTTAGGCTTTCCAAAGCTGCTAAATGGGATTATTTCTCTATTTCAAGTGTACTCTGCCTTGCATTTCACACTTTTACCATTCTAGGCTCCTTTAAGATAACAACGTAGGATTCGTACACTGTTTAATATGCTCTAAACTCGAATTCTGGAAATCCTGGATCTAACGTATCTTTTCTACATGAACAACACAGTGGGAGATGTGTTTTATACATGTTCTATGCTAGTTCTCAAGTATTTATTGTCCTTTTGCCAGAGTTACTGATGTTTTCTTATAGTTTCTAACATTAGGCCATCTTGTCAAGGTATAAACATTGGGAACATGGAAAGCAACTAACTAGACACAGTTATGAAACTGAAAAGCTCAGGAACATTGTTTCTCAACTATGTTATAGAAGTGTTAGGCTTTCCAAAGCTTCTAAATGGGTTTATTTCTCTATTTCAAGTGTACTCTGCCTTGTATTTCACACTTTTACCATTCTATGCTCCTTTAAGATAACAACGTAGGATTCGTACACTGTTTAATATGCTCTAAACTAGATTACTGGAATTGCTGGATCTAACGTATATTTTCTACATGAACAACACAGTGGGAGAAGTGTTTTATACATGTTCTATGCTAGTTCTCAAGTATTTATTGTCCTTTTGCCAGAGTTACTGATGTTTTCTTGTAGTTTCTAACATTAGGCCTTCTTGTCAAAGTATAAACCTTGGGAACATGGACAAACAACTAACTAGACACAGTTATGAACCTGAAAAGCTCAGGAACATTGTCTCTCAACTATGTGATAGAAGTGTTAGGCTTTCCAAAACTGCTAAATGGGTTTATTTCTCTATTTCAAGTGTACTCTGCCTTGTATTTCACACTTTTACCATTCTAGGCTCCTTTAAGATAACAACGTAGGATTCGTACACTGTTTAATATGCTCTAAACTCGAATTCTGGAATTCTTGGATATAAGATACCTTTTCTACACGAACAACTTAGTTGGAGAAGTGTTTTATATATGTTCTATGCTAGTTCTCATATATTTATTTTCATTTTGCCACAGACTGATATTTCTTGTAGTTTCTAAGATTAGGCATTCTTGTCAAGGTATAAACATTGGGAACATGGACAAACAACTAACTAGACACAGTTATGAACCTTAAAAGCTCAGGAACATTGTCTCTCATCTATGTTATAGAAGTGTTAGGCTTTCCAAAGCTGCTAAATGGGTTTATTTCTCTATTTCAAGTGTACTCTGCCTTGTATTTCATACGTTTACCATTCTAGGCTCCTTTAAGGTAACAACGTAGGATTCATACACTTTTTATTGTGCTCTAAACTCAAATTCTGGAATTCCTGGATCTAAGATACCTTTTCTACAAGAACAACTCAGTTGTAGAAGTGTTTTATACATGTTTTATGCCAGTTCTCATGTATTTATTGTCATTTTGCCAGAGTTACTGATGTTTTATTGTAGTATCTAACATTAGGCCTTCTTGTCAAAGTATAAACATTGGGAACATGGACAAACGACTAACTAGACACAGTTATGAACCTGAAAAACTCAGGAACATTGTCTCTCATCTATGTTATAGACGTGTTAGGCTTTCCAAAGCCGCTAAATGGGTTTATTTCTCTATTTCAAGTGTACTATGCCTTGTATTTCACACATTTACCGTTCTAGGGTCCTTTGTAAACAACATAGGATGCATACACTGTTTCATATGCTCTAAACTCGTGTTCTGTAATTCCTGGTTCTAAGATACCTTTTCTACACGAACATCTCAGATGGAGAAGTGTTTTATACATGTTCTATGCTAGTTTTCATTTATTTATAGTCATTTTGCCAGAGTTACTGATGTTTTCTTGTAGTTTCTAACATTAGGCCTTCTTGTCAAAGTATAAACCTTGGGAACATGGACAAACAACTAACTAGACACAGTTATGAACCTGAAAAGCTCAGGAACATTGTCTCTCAACTATGTTATAGAAGTGTTAGCCTTTCCAAAGCTGCTAAATGTGTTCATTTCTCTATTTCAGGTGTACTCTGCCTCGTATTTCAAACATTTACCATTCTAGGCTCCTTTAAGATAACAACGTAGGATTCGTACACTGTTTCTTATGCTCTAAACTCGAATTCTGGAATTGCTGGATCTAACGTATCTTTTCTACACGAACAACACAGTTGGAGAAGTGTTTTATACATGTTCTATGCTAGTTCTCATGTATGTATTGTCATTTTGCCAGAGTTACTGATGTTTTCTTGTAGTTTCTAACATTAGGCCTTCTTGTCAAGGTATAAACATTGGGAACATGGACAAGCAACTAACTAGACACAGTTATGAACCTGAAAAGCTCAGGAACATTGTCTCTCAACTATGTTATAGAAGTGTTAGGCTTTCCAAAGCTGCTAAATGGCTTTATTTCTCTATTTCAAGTGCACTCTGCCTTGTATTTCACACTTTTACCATTCTAGGCTCCTTTAAGATAACAACATAGGGTTCGTACAGTTTTTAATATGCTCTAAAGTCGAATTCTGGAATTGCTGGATCTAACATATCTTTTCTACTCAAACAACACATTGGGAGAATTGTTTTATACATGTTCTCTGCTAGTTCTCATGTATTTATTGTCATTTTGCCAGAGTTACTGATGTTTTCTTGTAGTTGCTAACATTAGGCCTTCTTGTCAAGGTATAAACATTGGGAACATGGACAAGCAACTAACTAGACACAGTTATGAACCTGAAAAGCTCAGGAACATTGTGTCTCAACTATGTTATAGAAGTGTTAGGCTTTCCAAATCTGCTAAATGGGTTTATTTCTTGATTTCAAGTGTACTCTGCCTTGTATTTCACACTTTTACCATTCTAGGCTCCTTTAAGATAACAACATACGATTCATACACTGTTTGATATGCTCTAAACTCGAATTCTGGAATTCCTGGATCTAACCTATCTTTTCTACACGAACAACTCAGTTTGAGAAGTGTTTTATACATGTTCTCTGCTAGTTCTCATGTATTTATTGTCATTTTGCCAGAGTTATTCATGTTTTCTTGTAGTTTCTAACATTAGGCCTTCTTGTCAAGGTATAAACATTGGGAACATGGAAAGCAACTAACTAGAAACAGTTATGAACCTGAAAAGCTCAGGAACATTGTGTCTCAACTATGTTATAGAAGTGTTAGGCTTTCCAAAGCTGCTAAATGTGTTTATTTCTCTCTTTTTAAGTGTACTCTGCCTTGTATTTCACACTTTTACCATTCTAGGCTCCTTTAAGATAACAACGTAGGATTCGTACACTGTTTAATATGCTCTAAACTCGATTTCTGGAATTGCTGGATCTAACGTATATTTTCTACATGAACAACACAGTGGGAGAAGTGTTTTATACATGTTCTATGCTAGTTCTCAAGTATTTATTGTCCTTTTGCCAGAGTTACTGATGTTTTCTTGTAGTTTCTAACATTAGGCCTTCTTGTCAAAGTATAAACCTTGGGAACATGGACAAACAACTAACTAGACACAGTTATGAACCTGAAAAGCTCAGGAACATTGTCTCTCAACTATGTTATAGAAGTGTTAGGCTTTCCAAAACTGTTAAATGGGTTTATTTCTCTATTTCAAGTGTACTCTGCCTTGTATTTCACACTTTTACCATTCTAGGCTCCTTTAAGATAACAACGTAGGATTCGTACACTGTTTAATATGCTCTAAACTCGAATTCTGGAATTCTTGGATATAAGATACCTTTTCTACACGAACAACTTAGTTGGAGAAGTGTTTCATATATGTTCTATGCTAGTTCTCATATATTTATTTTCATTTTGCCACAGACTGATATTTCTTGTAGTTTCTAAGATTAGGCATTCTTGTCAAGGTATAAACATTGGGAACATGGACAAACAACTAACTAGACACAGTTATGAACCTGAAAAACTCAGGAACATTGTCTCTCATCTATGTTATAGACGTGTCAGGCTTTCCAAAGCCGCTAAATGGGTTTATTTCTCTATTTCAAGTGTACTCTGCCTTGTATTTCACACTTTTACCATTCTAGGCTCCTTTAAGATAACAACGTAGGATTCGTACACTGTTTGATATGCTCTAAACTCGAATTCTGGAATTCCTGGATCTAACGTATCTTTTCTACATGAACAACAAAGTGGGAGAAGTGTTTTATACATGTTCTATGCTAGTTCTCAAGTATTTATTGTCCTTTTGCCAGAGTTACTGATGTTTTCTTGTAGTTTCTAACATTAGGCCTTCTTGTCAAGGTATAAACATTGGGAACATGGATAAACAACTAACTAGACACAGTTATGAATCTGAAAAGCTCAGGAACATGGTCTCTCAACTATGTTATAGAAGTGTTAGGCTTTCCAAAGCTGCTAAATGGGTTAATTTCTCTATTTCAAGTGTACTCTGCCTTGCATTTCACACTTTTACCATTCTAGGCTCCTTTAAGATAAAAACGTAGGATGCGTACACTGTTTAATATGCTCTAAACTTGAATTCTGGAATTCCTGGATCTAACGTATCTTTTCTACATGAACAACACAGTGGGAGAAGTGTTTTATACATGTTCTATGCTAGTTCTCAAGTATTTATTGTCCTTTTGCCAGAGTTACTTATGTTTTCTTGTAGTTTCTAACATTAGGCCTTCTTGTCAAGGTATAAACATTGGGAACATGGACAAGCAACTAACTAGACACAGTTATGAACCTGTAAAAGCTCAGGAACATTGTCTCTCAACTATGTTATAGAAGTGTTAGGCTTTCCAAAGCTGCTAAATGGGATTATTTCTCTATTTCAAGTGTACTCTGCCTTGCATTTCACACTTTTACCATTCTAGGCTCCTTTAAGGAAACAACGTAGGATTCATACACTTTTTATTGTGCTCTAAACTCAAATTCTGGAATTCCTGGATCTAAGATACCTTTTCTACACGAACAACTCAGTTGTAGAAGTGTTTTATACATGTTTTATGCCAGTTCTCATGTATTTATTGTCATTTTGCCAGAGTTACTGATGTTTTATTGTAGTATCTAACATTAGGCCTTCTTGTCAAAGTATAAACATTGGGAACATGGACAAACGACTAACTAGACACAGTTATGAACCTGAAAAACTCAGGAACATTGTCTCTCATCTATGTTATAGACGTGTTAGGCTTTCCAAAGCCGCTAAATGGGTTTATTTCTCTATTTCAAGTGTACTATGCCTTGTATTTCACACATTTACCGTTCTAGGGTCCTTTGTAAACAACATAGGATTCATACACTGTTTCATATGCTCTAAACTCGTGTTCTGTAATTCCTGGTTCTAAGATACCTTTTCTACACGAACATCTCAGATGGAGAAGTGTTTTATACATGTTCTCTGCTAGTTTTCATGTATATTTTGCCATATTGCCAGAGTTACTGATGTTTTCTTGTAGATTCTAACATTAGGCCTTCTTTTCAAGGTATAAACATTGGGAACATGGACAAACAACTAACTAGACACAGTTATGAACCTGAAAAACTCAGGAACATTGTCTCTCAACTATGTTATATATGGTATAGTAATACATATCCGTGTACTGTTAGGCTTTCCAAAGCGGCTAATTGGGTTCATTTCTCTATTTCAAGTGTACTCTGCCTTGTATTTCACACATTTACCATTCTAGGCATATTTAAGTAAACAACGTAGGATTAATACACTGTTTAATGTGCTCTAAACTCGAATTCTGGAATTCCTGGATCTAAGATACCTTTTCTACAGGAATAACTCAGTTGGAGAAGTGTTTTATACATGTTTTATGAGAGCTCTCATGTATTTATTGTCATTTTCCAGAGTTACTGATGTTTTCTTGAAATTTCTCACATTAGGTCTTCTTGTCCAGGTATAAACATTGGGAACATGAACAAACAACTAACTATACACTGTTACGAACCTGAAATCTCAGGAACATTGTGTCTCAACTATGTTATAGAAGTGTTAGGCTTTCCAAAGCTGCTAAATGGGTTTATTTCTCTATTTCAAGTGTACTCTGCCTTGTATTTCACACATTTACCATTCTATGCTCCTTTAAGTAAACAACATAGGATTCATACACTGTTTAATATGCTCTAAACTCGAATTCTGGAATTCCTGGATATAAGATACCTTTTCTACATGAACAACTCAGTTGGCGAAGTGTTTTATATATGTTCTATGCTAGTTCTCATATATTTATTGTCATTTTGCCAGAGACTGATGTTTTATTGTAGATTCTAACATTAGGCCTTCTTTTCAAGGAATAAACATTGGAAACATGGACAAACAACTAACTAGACACAGTTATGAACCTGAAAAGCTCAGGAACATTGTCTCTCAACTATGTTATATGGAGTATAGTAATACATATCAGTGTACTGTTAGGCTTTCCAAAGCGGCCTAAGGGGTTTATTTCTCTATTTCAAGTGTACTCTGCCTTGTATTTCACACATTTACAATTCTAGGCTTCTTTAAGGAAAAAACGTAGGGTTCATACACTGTTTAATATGCTCTAAACTCGAATTCTGGAATTCCTGGATATAAGATACCTTTTCTATACAAACAACTCAGTTGGAGAAGTGTTTTATACATGTTTTATGCCAGTTCTCATGTATTTATTGTCATTTTGCCAGAGTTACTGATGTTTTATTGTAGTATCTAACATTATGCCTTCTTGTCAAAGTATAAACCTTGGGAACATGGACAAACAACTAACTAGACACAGTTATGAACCTGAAAAGCTCAGGAACATTGTCTCTCATCTATGTTATAGACGTGTTAGGCTTTCCAAAGCTGCTAAATGGGTTTATTTCTCTAATTCAAGAGTACTATGCCTTGTATTTCACACATTAACCATTCTAGGGTCCTTTAAGTAAACAACGTAGGATTCATACACTGTTTAATATGCTTTAAACTCGTGTTCTGGAATTGCTGGATCTAAGATACCTTTTCTACACGAACATCTCAGATGGAAAAGTGTTTTATACATGTTCTATGCTAGTTCTCATTTATTTATTGTCATTTTGCCAGAGTTACTGATGTTTTCTTGTAGTTTCTAACATTAGGCCTTCTTGTCAAAGTATAAACATTGGGAACATGGACAAACAACTAACTAGACACAGTTATGAACCTGAAAAGCTCAGGAACATTGTCTCTCAACTATGTTATAGAAGTGTTAGGCTTTCCAAAGCTGCTAAATGGGTTTATTTCTCTATTTCAAGTGTACTCTGGCTTGCATTTCACACTTTTACCATTCTAGGCTCCTTTAAGATAACAATGTAGGATTCGTACACTGTTTAATATGCTCTAAACTCGAATTCTGGAATTGATGGATCTAAAGTATCTTTTCTAAACGAACAACAAACGGAGAAGTGTTTTATTCATGTTCTATGCTAGTTCTCAAGTATTTATTGTCCTTTTGCCAGAGTTACTGATGTTTTCTTGTAGTTTGTAACATTAGGCCTTCTTGTCAAGGTATAAACATTGGGAACATGGACAAACAACTAACTAGACACAGTTATGAACCTGAAAAGCTCAGGAACATTGTGTCTCAACTATGTTATAGAAGTGTTAGGCTTTCCAAAGCTGCTAAATGGGTTTATTTCTCTTTTTCAAGTGTACGCTGCCTTGCATTTCACACTTTTACCATTCGAGGCTCCTATAAGATAACAATGTAGGATTCGTACACTGTTTAATATGCTCTAAACTCGAATTCTGGAATTCCTGGATCTAAGATACCTTTTCTACATGAACAACAAAGTGGGAAAATTGTTTTATACATGTTCTATTCTAGTTCTCAAGTATTTATTGTCCTTTTGCCAGAGTTACTGATGTTTTCTTGTATTTTCTAACATTAGCCTTCTTGTCCATGTATAAACATTGGGAACATGTACAAACATCTATCTAAACATGGATATGAACCTGAAAAGCTCGGGAACATTGTCTCTCAACTATGTTATAGAGTTTAATGATACATTTCAGTGAAGGGTAAGGCTTTCCAAAGCTGCTATATGTGTTTATTTCTCTATTTCAAGTGTACTCTGCCTTGTTTTTCACACATTTACCATTTCTAGGCTCCTTTTAGTAAACTACATAGGATTAATACACTGTTTAATGTGCTCAAAAATCGAATTCAGGAATTCCTGGATCTAAGATACCTTTTCTACATGAACTACTCCGTTGGAGAAGTGTTTTATACATGTCCTATGCGAGTTCTTATATTTATTGTCATTTTCCCACAATTACTCATGCTTTCTTGTAGTTTCTAACAGTAGGCCTTCTTGTCCAGGTATAAACATTGGGAACATGGACACACAACTACCTAAACACAGTTATGAACCTGATAAGCTCGCGAACATTGTCTCTCAACTATGCTATAGAGTTTAATGATACATTTCAGTGAAGTGTAAGGCTTTCCAAAGCTGCTATATGTGTTTATTTCTCTATTTCAAGTGTACTCTGCCTTGTTTTTCACACATTTACCATTTCTAGGCTCCTTTAAGTAAACAACATAGGGTTCATACACTGTTTAATGTGCTCTAAACACGAATTAAGGAATTTCTGGATCTAAGATACCTTTCTACCAGAACAACTCTGTTGGAGAAGTGTTTTATACATGTTCTATGCGAGTTCTCATCTATTTATTGTCATTTTCCCACAATTACTCATGCTTTCTTGTAGTTTCTAACAGTAGTCCTTCTTGTCCAGGTATAAACATTGGGAACATGGACACACAACTACCTAAACAAATTTATGAACCTGAAAAGCTCGGGAACATTGTCTCTCAACTATGCTATGGAGTTTAATGATACATTTCGGTGACTTGTAAGGCTTTCCAAAGATGCTATAAGTGTTTCTTTCTCTATTTCAAGTGTACTCTGCCTTGTTTTTCACACATTTACCATTTCTAGGCTCCTTTTAGTAAACTACATAGGATTAATACACTGTTTAATGTGCTCAAAAATCGAATTCAGGAATTCCTGGATCTAAGATACCTTTTCTACATGAACAACTCCGTTGGAGAAGTGTTTTATACATGTTCTATGCGAGTTCTTATATTTATTGTCATTTTCCCACAATTACTCATGCTTTCTTGTAGTTTCTAACAGTAGGCCTTCTTGTCCAGGTATAAACATTGGGAACATGGACACACAACTACCTAAACACAGTTATGAACCTGATAAGCTCGCGAACATTGTCTCTCAACTATGCTATAGGGTTTAATGATACATTTCAGTGAAGTGTAAGGCTTTCCAAAGCTGCTATATGTGTTTATTTCTCTATTTCAAGTGTACTCTGCCTTGTTTTTCACACATTTACCATTTCTAGGCTCCTTTAAGTAAACAACATAGGATTCATACACTGTTTAATGTGCTCAAAAATCGAATTCAGGAATTCCTGGATCTAAGATACCTTTTCTACCAAAACAACTCAGTTGGAGAAGTGTTTTTTACATGTACTATGCGAGTTCTCATCTATTTATTGTCATTTCTCCAGAAATGTTAGAAACTACAAGATACATTTCAGTGAAGTGTAAGGCTTTCCAAAGCTGCTATATGTGTTTATTTCTCTATTTCAAGTATATTCTGCTTTGTTTTTCACACATTTACCATTCTAGGCTCTGTTAAGTAAACAAGATAGGATTCATACATTGTTTAATGTGCTCAAAAATCGAACTAAGGAATTCCATGATCTAAGATACCTTTTCTACATGAACAACTCAGTTGGAGAAGTGTTTTATACATGTTCTATGCGAGTTCTCATCTATTTATTGTCATTTTCCCACAATTAATCATGCTTTCTTGTAGTTTCTAACAGTAGCTCTTCTTGTCCAGGTATAAACATTGGGAAAATGGACAAACAACTACCTAAACACAGTTATGAACCTGAAAATCGGGAACATTCTCTCTCAACTATGCTATAGAGTTTAATGATACATTTCGGTGACGTGAAAGGCTTTCCAAAGCTGCTATATGTGTTTATTTCTCTATTTCAAGTGTACTCTGCCTTGTTTTTCACACATTTACCATTTCTAGGCTCCTTTAAGTAAACAACATAGGATTCATACACTGTTTAATGTGCTCTAAACTCGAATTAAGGAATTTCTGGATCTAAGATACCTTTCCACAAGAACAACTCCGTTGGAGAAGTGTTTTATACATGTTCTATGCGAGTTCTCATCTATTTATTGTCATTTTCCAAGAATTACTGATTTTTTTTTTGTAGTTTCTCACATTAGGCCTTATTTCTAGGTATAAACATTGGGAACATGTACAAACATCTATCTAAACATGGTTATGAACATGAAAAGCTCGAAAACATTCTCTCTCAACTATGCTATAGAGTTTAATGATACATTTCGGTGACGTGTAAGGCTTTCCAAAGCTGCTATATGTGTTTATTTCTCTATTTCAAGTGTACTCTGCCTTGTTTTTCACACATTTACCATTTCTAGGCTCCTTTAAGTAAACAACATAGGATTCATACACTGTTTAATGTGCTCTAAACTCGAATTAATGAATTTCTGGATCTAAGATACCTTTCTACCAGAACAACTCCGTTGGAGAAGTGTTTTATACATGTTCTATGCGATTTCTCATCTATTTATTGTCATTTTCCCAGAATTACTAATTTTTTTTGTAGTTTCTCACATTAGGCCTTCTTTCTAGGTTTAAACATTGGGAACATGTACAAACATCTATCTAAACATGGTTATGAACCTGAAAAGCTCAGGAACATTGTCTCTCAACTATGTTATAGAGTTTAATGATACATTTCAGTGAAGTGTAAGGCTTTCCAAAGCTGCTATTTGTGTTTATTTCTTTATTTCAAGTATAGTCTGCCTTGTTTTTCACACATTTACCATTTCTAGGCTCCTTTATGTAAACAACATAGGATTCATACACTGTTTAATGTGCTCTAAACTCGAATTAAGGAATTTCTGGATCTAAGATACCTTTCCACAAGAACAACTCCGTTGGAGAAGTGTTTTATAAATGTTCTGTGCGAGTTCTCATCTATTTATTGTCATTTCTCCAGAATTACACATGTTTTCTTGTAGTTTCTAACAGTAGGCCTTCTTGTCCAGGTATAAACATTGGGAACATGGACAAACAACTACCTAAACACAGTTATGAACCTGAAAACCTCGGGAACATTGTCTATCAACTATGTTATAGAGTTTAATGATACTTTTCAGTGAAGTGTAAGGCTTTCAAAAGCTGCAATATGTGTTTATTTCTCTATTTCTAGTGTACTCTTCCTTGTTTTTCAGACATTTACCATTTCTAGGCTCCTTTAAGTAAACAACATAGGATTCATACACTGTTTAATGTGCTCTAAACTTATTAAGGAATTTCTGGATAAAAGATACCTTTCTACAAGAAAAACTCCATTGGAGAAGTGTTTTATACATGTTCTATGTGAGTTCTCATCTATTTATTGTCATTTTCTCAGAATTACTGATATTTTTTTGTAGTTTCTCACATGAGGCCTTCTTTCTAAGTATAAACATTGGGAACATGTACAAACATCTATCTAAACATGGTTATGAACCTGAAAAGCTTGAATACATTGTCTCTCAACTATGTTATGGAGTTTAATGATACATTTCAGTGAAGTGTAAGGCTTTCCAAAGCTGCTATATGTGTTTATTTCTCTATTTCAAGTATATTCTACCTTGTTTTTCACACATTTACTATTCTAGGCTCTTTTAAGTAAACAACATAGGATTCATACACTGTTTAATGTGCTCTAAACTCGAATTAATGAATTTCTGGATCTAAGATACCTTTCTACCAGAACAACTGCGTTGGAGAAGTGTTTTATACATGTTCTATGCGAGTTCTCATCTATTAATTGTCATTTTCCCAGAATTACTGATTTTTTTTTGTAGTTTCTCACATTAGGCCTTCTTTCTGGGTATAAACATTGGGAACATGTACAAACATCTATCGAAACATGGTTATGAACCTGAAAAGCTCGGAAACATTGTCTCTCAACTATGTTATAGAGTTTAATGATACATTTCAGTGAAGTGTAAGGCTTTCCAAATCTGCTATATGTGTTTATTTCTCTATTTCAAGTATACTCTGTCTTGTTTTTCACACATTTACCATTCTAGGCTCTTTTAAGTAAACATAATAGGATTCATACACTGTTTAATGTGCTCAAAAATCAAATTAAGGAATTCCTGGATCTAAGATACCTTTTCTACACGAACAACTCAGTTGGAGAAGTGTTTTGTACCTGTTCTATGCGAGTTCTCATCTATTTATTGTCATTTTCCCACAATTACTCATGCTTTCTTGTAGTTTCTAACAGTAGGCCTTCTTGTCCAGGTATAAACATTGGTAACATGGACAAACAACTACCGAAACACAGTTATGAACCTGATAAGCTCGGGAACATTGTCTCTCAACTATGCTATAGAGTTTAATGATACATTTCGGTGTCGTGTAAAGCTCTCCAAAGCTGCTATATGTGTTTATTTCTCTATTTCAAGTGTACTCTGCCTTGTTTTTCACACATTTACCATTTCTAGGCTCCTTTCAGTAAACAACATAGGGTTCATACACTGTTTAATGTGCTCTAAACTCGAATTAAGGAATTTCTGGATCTAAGATACCTTTCTACCAGAACAACTCTGTTGGAGAAGTGTTTTATACATGTTCTATGCGAGTTCTTATCTATTTATTGTCATTTTCCCACAATTACTCATGCTTTCTTGTAGTTTCTAACAGTAGTCCTTCTTGTCCAGGTATAAACATTGGGAACATGGACACACAACTACCTAAACACAGTTATGAACCTGAAAAGCTCGGGAACATTGTCTCTCAACTATGCTATAGAGTTTAATGATACATTTCGGTGTCGTGTAAGGCTTTCCAAAGCTGCTATATGTGTTTATTTCTCTATTTCAAGTGTACTCTGCCTTGTTTTTCACACATTTACCATTTCTAGGCTCCTTTAAGTAAACAACATAGGATTCATACACTGTTTAATGTGCTCTAAACTCGAATTAAGGAATTTCTGGATCTAAGATACCTTTCTACCAGAACAACTGCGTTGGAGAAGTGTTTTATACATGTTCTATGCGAGTTCTCATCTATTTATTGTCATTTTCCCACAATTACTCATGCTTTCTTGTATTTTCTCACAGTAGTCCTTCTTTTCCAGGTATAAACATTGGAAACATGGACACACAACTACCTAAACACAGTTATGAACCTGAAAAGCTCGGGAACATTGTCTCTCAACTATGCTATAGAGTTTAATGATACATTTCGGTGACGTGTAAGGCTTTCCAAAGCTGCTATATGTGTTTATTTCTCTATTTCAAGTGTACTCTGCCTTGTTTTTCACACATTTACCATTTCTAGGCTCCTTTATGTAAACAACATAGGATTCATACACTGTTTAATGTGCTCTAAACTCGAATTAAGGAATTTCTGGATCTAAGATACCTTTCCACAAGAACAACTCCGTTGGAGAAGTGTTTTATAAATGTTCTGTGCGAGTTCTCATCTATTTATTGTCATTTCTCCAGAATTACACATGTTTTCTTGTAGTTTCTAACAGTAGGCCTTCTTGTCCAGGTATAAACATTGGGAACATGGACAAACAACTACCTAAACACAGTTATGAACCTGAAAACCTCGGGAACATTGTCTATCAACTATGTTATAGAGTTTAATGATACTTTTCAGTGAAGTGTAAGGCTTTCAAAAGCTGCAATATGTGTTTATTTCTCTATTTCTAGTGTACTCTTCCTTGTTTTTCAGACATTTACCATTTCTAGGCTCCTTTAAGTAAACAACATAGGATTCATACACTGTTTAATGTGCTCTAAACTCGAATTAAGGAATTTCTGGATCTAAGATACCTTTCTACCAGAACAACTGCGTTGGAGAAGTGTTTTATACATGTTCTATGCGAGTTCTCATCTATTTATTGTCATTTTCCCACAATTACTCATGCTTTCTTGTATTTTCTCACAGTAGTCCTTCTTTTCCAGGTATAAACATTGGAAACATGGACACACAACTACCTAAACACAGTTATGAACCTGAAAAGCTCGGGAACATTGTCTCTCAACTATGCTATAGAGTTTAATGATACATTTCGGTGACGTGTAAGGCTTTCCAAAGCTGCTATATGTGTTTATTTCTCTATTTCAAGTGTACTCTGCCTTGTTTTTCACACATTTACCATTTCTAGGCTCCTTTATGTAAACAACATAGGATTCATACACTGTTTAATGTGCTCTAAACTCGAATTAAGGAATTTCTGGATCTAAGATACCTTTCCACAAGAACAACTCCGTTGGAGAAGTGTTTTATAAATGTTCTGTGCGAGTTCTCATCTATTTATTGTCATTTCTCCAGAATTACACATGTTTTCTTGTAGTTTCTAACAGTAGGCCTTCTTGTCCAGGTATAAACATTGGGAACATGGACAAACAACTACCTAAACACAGTTATGAACCTGAAAACCTCGGGAACATTGTCTATCAACTATGTTATAGAGTTTAATGATACTTTTCAGTGAAGTGTAAGGCTTTCAAAAGCTGCAATATGTGTTTATTTCTCTATTTCTAGTGTACTCTTCCTTGTTTTTCAGACATTTACCATTTCTAGGCTCCTTTAAGTAAACAACATAGGATTCATACACTGTTTAATGTGCTCTAAACTTATTAAGGAATTTCTGGATAAAAGATACCTTTCTACAAGAAAAACTCCATTGGAGAAGTGTTTTATACATGTTCTATGTGAGTTCTCATCTATTTATTGTCATTTTCTCAGAATTACTGATATTTTTTTGTAGTTTCTCACATTAGGCCTTCTTTCTAAGTATAAACATTGGGAACATGTACAAACATCTATCTAAACATGGTTATGAACCTGAAAAGCTTTAATACATTGTCTCTCAACTATGTTATGGAGTTTAATGATACATTTCAGTGAAGTGTAAGGCTTTCCAAAGCTGCTATATGTGTTTATTTCTCTATTTCAAGTATATTCTACCTTGTTTTTCACACATTTACTATTCTAGGCTCTTTTAAGTAAACAACATAGGATTCATACACTGTTTAATGTGCTCTAAACTCGAATTAATGAATTTCTGGATCTAAGATACCTTTCTACCAGAACAACTGCGTTGGAGAAGTGTTTTATACATGTTCTATGCGAGTTCTCATCTATTTCTTGTTATTTTCCCAGAATTACTGATTTTTTTTTTGTAGTTTCTCACATTAGGCCTTCTTTCTGGGTATAAACATTGGGAACATGTACAAACATCTATCGAAACATGGTTATGAACCTGAAAAGCTCGGAAACATTGTCTCTCAACTATGTTATAGAGTTTAATGATACATTTCAGTGAAGTGTAAGGCTTTCCAAATCTGCTATATGTGTTTATTTCTCTATTTCAAGTATACTCTGTCTTGTTTTTCACACATTTACCATTCTAGGCTCTTTTAAGTAAACATAATAGGATTCATACACTGTTTAATGTGCTCAAAAATCAAATTAAGGAATTCCTGGATCTAAGATACCTTTTCTACACGAACAACTCAGTTGGAGAAGTGTTTTGTACCTGTTCTATGCGAGTTCTCATCTATTTATTGTCATTTTCCCACAATTACTCATGCTTTCTTGTAGTTTCTAACAGTAGGCCTTCTTGTCCAGGTATAAACATTGGTAACATGGACAAACAACTACCGAAACACAGTTATGAACCTGATAAGCTCGGGAACATTGTCTCTCAACTATGCTATAGAGTTTAATGATACATTTCGGTGTCGTGTAAAGCTCTCCAAAGCTGCTATATGTGTTTATTTCTCTATTTCAAGTGTACTCTGCCTTGTTTTTCACACATTTACCATTTCTAGGCTCCTTTCAGTAAACAACATAGGGTTCATACACTGTTTAATGTGCTCTAAACTCGAATTAAGGAATTTCTGGATCTAAGATACCTTTCTACCAGAACAACTCTGTTGGAGAAGTGTTTTATACATGTTCTATGCGAGTTCTTATCTATTTATTGTCATTTTCCCACAATTACTCATGCTTTCTTGTAGTTTCTAACAGTAGTCCTTCTTGTCCAGGTATAAACATTGGGAACATGGACACACAACTACCTAAACACAGTTATGAACCTGAAAAGCTCGGGAACATTGTCTCTCAACTATGCTATAGAGTTTAATGATACATTTCGGTGTCGTGTAAAGCTCTCCAAAGCTGCTATATGTGTTTATTTCTCTATTTCAAGTGTACTCTGCCTTGTTTTTCACACATTTACCATTTCTAGGCTCCTTTCAGTAAACAACATAGGGTTCATACACTGTTTAATGTGCTCTAAACTCGAATTAAGGAATTTCTGGATCTAAGATACCTTTCTACCAGAACAACACCTTTGGAGAAGTGTTTTATACATGTTCTATGCGAGTTCTCATCTATTTATTGTCATTTTCCCACAATTACTCATGCTTTCTTGTATTTTCTCACAGTAGTCCTTCTTGTCCAGGTATAAACATTGGGAACATGGACACACAACTACCTAAACACAGTTATGAACCTGAAAAGCTCGGGAACATTGTCTCTGAACTATGCTATAGAGTTTAATGATACATTTCGGTGACTTGTAAGGCTTTCCAAAGCTGCTATATGTGTTTATTTCTCTATTTCAAGTATATTCTGCCTTGTTTTTCACATTTTTACCATTCTAGGCTCTTTTAAATAAACAAGATAGGATTCATACACTGTTTAATGTGCTCAAAAATCGAAATAAGGAATTCCAGGATCTAAGATACCTTTTCTACCAAAATAACTCAGTTGGAGAAGTGTTTTATACACATTCTATGAGAGTTCTCATCTATTTATTGTCATTTTCCCAGAATTACTCATGTTTTCTTGTAGTTTCTAACATTAGGCCTTCGTGTCCAGGTATAAACCTTGGGAACCTGGACAAACAACTACCTAAACACAGTTATGAACCTGAAAAGCTCGGGAACATTGTCTCTCTACTGTGCTATAGAGTTTAATGATACATTTCGGTGACGTGTAAGGCTTTCCAAAGCTGCTATATGTGTTTATTTCTCTATTTCAAGTGTACTCTGCCTTGTTTTTCACACATTTACCATTTCTAGGCTCCTTTAAGTAAACAACATAGGATTCATACACTGTTTAATGTGCTCTAAACTCGAATTAATGAATTTCTGGATCTAAGATACCTTTCTACCAGAACAACTCCGTTGGAGAAGTGTTTTATACATGTTCTATGCGATTTCTCATCTATTTATTGTCATTTTCCCAGAATTACTAATTTTTTTTGTAGTTTCTCACATTAGGCCTTCTTTCTAGGTTTAAACATTGGGAACATGTACAAACATCTATCTAAACATGGTTATGAACCTGAAAAGCTCAGGAACATTGTCTCTCAACTATGTTATAGAGTTTAATGATACATTTCAGTGAAGTGTAAGGCTTTCCAAAGCTGCTATTTGTGTTTATTTCTTTATTTCAAGTATAGTCTGCCTTGTTTTTCACACATTTACCATTCTAGGCTGTTTTAAGTAAACAATATAGGATTCATACACTGTTTAATGTGCTCAAAAATCGAACTAAGGAATTCCAGGATCTAAGATACCTTTTCTACCAGAACAACTCCGTTGGAGAAGTGTTTTATACATGTTCTATGCGAGTTCTCATCTATTTATTGTCATTTTCCCAGAATTACTCATGTTTTCTTGTAGTTTCTCACATTAGGCCTTCTTGTCCAGGAATAAACATTGGGAACATGGACACACAACTACCTAAACACAGTTATGAACCTGACAAGCTTGGGAAACATTATATCTCGACTATGCTATAGAGTTTAATGATACATTTCAGTGAAGTGTAAGGCTTTCCAAAGCTGCTATATCTGTTTATTTCTCTATTTTCAAGTGTACTCTGCCTTGCTTTTCACACATTTACCATTTCTAGGCTCCTTTAAGTAAACAACATAGGATTCATACACTGTTTAATGTGCTCAAAACTCG
Organism: Pipistrellus nathusii; assembly: GCA_963693515.1. Taxonomy (NCBI): domain Eukaryota; kingdom Metazoa; phylum Chordata; class Mammalia; order Chiroptera; family Vespertilionidae; genus Pipistrellus; species Pipistrellus nathusii. The sequence goes on from CAVNZX010000087.1 coordinate 66,822, forward strand.
AATTAAGGAATTTCTGGACCTAAGATACCTTTCTACCAGAACAACTCAGTTGGAGAAGTGTTTTATACATGTTCTATGCGAGTTCTCATCTATTTATTGTCATTTTCCCAGAATTACTCATGTTTTCTTGTAGTTTCTCACATTAGGCCTTCTTGTCCAGGTATAAACATTGGGAACATGGACACACAACTACCTAAACACAGTTATGAACCTGACAAGCTCGGGAACATTGTCTCTCAACTGTGCTATAGAGTTTAATGATACATTTCGGTGACGTGTAAGGCTTTCCAAAGCTGCTATATGTGTTTATTTCTCTATTTCAAGTGTACTCTGCCTTGTTTTTCACACATTTACCATTTCTAGGCTCCTTTAAGTAAACAACATAGGATTCATACACTGTTTAATGTGCTCTAAACTCGAATTAATGAATTTCTGGATCTAAGATACCTTTCTACCAGAACAACTCCGTTGGAGAAGTGTTTTATACATGTTCTATGCGAGTTCTCATCTATTAATTGTCATTTTCCCACAATTACTCATGCTTTCTTGTAGTTTCTCACAGTAGTCCTTCTAGTAGAGGTATAAACATTGGGAACATGGACACACAACTACCTAAACACAGTTATGAACCTGAAAAGCTCGGGAACATTGTCTCTCTACTGTGCTATAGAGTTTAATGATACATTTCGGTGACGTGTAAGGCTTTCCAAAGCTGCTATATGTGTTTATTTCTCTATTTCAAGTGTACTCTGCCTTGTTTTTCACACATTTACCATTTCTAGGCTCCTTTAAGTAAACAACATAGGATTCATACACTGTTTAATGTGCTCAAAAATCGAACTAAGAAATTCCAGGATCTAAGATACCTTTTCTACCAGAACAACTCCGTTGGAGAAGTGTTTTATACATGTTCTATGCGAGTTCTCATCTATTTATTGTCATTTTCCCAGAATTACTCATGTTTTCTTGTAGTTTCTCACATTAGGCCTTCTTGTCCAGGTATAAACATTGGGAACATGGACACACAACTACCTAAACACAGTTATGAACCTGACAAGCTCGGGATCATTGTCTCTCAACTGTGCTATAGAGTTTAATGATACAATTCGGTGACGTGTAAGGCTTTCCAAAGCTGCTATATGTGTTTATTTCTCTATTTCAAGTGTACTCTCCCTTGTTTTTCACACATTTACCATTTCTAGGCTCCTTTAAGTAAACAACATAGGATTCATACACTGTTTAATGTGCTCTAAACTCGAATTAATGAATTTCTGGATCTAAGATACCTTTCTACCAGAACAACTCCGTTGGAGAAGTGTTTTATACATGTTCTATGCGAGTTCTCATCTATTAATTGTCATTTTCCAAGAATTACTGATTTTTTTTTTGTAGTTTCTCACATTAGGCCTTCTTTCTAGGTATAAACATTGGGAACATGTACAAACATCTATCTAAACATGGTTATGTACCTGAAAAGCTCGAAAACATTGTCGCTCAACTATGTTATAGAGTTTAATGATACATTTCAGTGAAGTGTACGGCTTTCCAAAGCTGCTATATTTGTTTATTTCTCTATTTCAAGTATATTCTGCCTTGTTTTTCACACATTTACCTTTCTAGGCTCTTTTAAGTAAAAAGATAGGATTCATACACTGTTTAATGTGCTCAAAAATCGAACTAAGGAATTCCTGGATCTAAGATACCTTTTCTACCAAAACAACTCAGTTGGAGAAGTGTTTTATACATTTTCTATGCGAGTTCTCATCTATTTATTGTCATTTCTCCAGAATTACTCATGTTTTCTTGTAGTTTCTAACAGTAGGCCTTCTTGTCCAGGTATAAACATTGGGAACATGGACAAACAACTACATAAACACAGTTATGAACCTGAAAAGCTTGGGAAACATTGTCTCTCGACTATGCTATAGAGTTTAATGATACATTTCAGTGAAGTGTAAGGCTTTCCAAAGCTGCTATATCTGTTTATTTCTCTATTTCAAGTGTACTCTGCCTTGTTTTTCACACATTTACCATTTCTAGGCTCCTTTAAGTAAACAACATAGGATTCATACACTGTTTAATGTGCTCTAAACTCGAATTAATGAATTTCTGGATCTAAGATACCTTTCTACCAGAACAACTCCGTTGGAGAAGTGTTTTATACATGTTCTATGCGAGTTCTCATCTATTAATTGTCATTTTCCCACAATTACTCATGCTTTCTTGTAGTTTCTAACAGTAGTCCTTCTAGTCCAGGTATAAACATTGGGAACATGGACACACAACTACCTAAACACAGTTATGAACCTGAAAAGCTCGGGAACATTGTCTCTCTACTGTGCTATAGAGTTTAATGATACATTTCGGTGACGTGTAAGGCTTTCCAAAGCTGCTATATGTGTTTATTTCTCTATTTCAAGTGTACTCTGCCTTGTTTTTCACACATTTACCATTTCTAGGCTCCTTTAAGTAAACAACATAGGATTCATACACTGTTTAATGTGCTCAAAAATCGAACTAAGGAATTCCAGGATCTAAGATAACTTTTCTACCAAAACAACTCTGTTGGAGAAGTGTTTTATACATGTTCCATGCGAGTTCTCATCTATTTATTGTCATTTTCCCACAATTACTCATGCTTTCTTTTATTTTCTAACAGTAGGCCTTCTTGTCCAGGTATAAACATGGGGAACATGGACAAACAACTACCTAAACACAGTTATGAACCTGAAAAGCTCGGGAACATTGTCTATCAACTATGTTATAGAGTTTAATGATACTTTTCAGTGAAGTGTAAGGCTTTCAAAAGCTGCAATATGTGTTTATTTCTCTATTTCAAGTGTTATCTGCCGTGTTTTTCACACATTTACCATTTCTAGGCTCCTTTAAGTAAACAACATAGGATTCATACACTGTTTAATGTGCTCTAAACTCGAATTAATGAATTTCTGGATCTAAGATACCTTTCTACCAGAACAACTGCGTTGGAGAAGTGTTTTATACATGTTCTATGCGAGTTCTCATCTATTTATTGTTATTTTCCCAGAATTACTGATTTTTTTTTGTAGTTTCTCACATTAGGCTTTCTTTCTGGGTATAAACATTGGGAACATGTACAAACATCTATCTAAACATGGTTATGAACCTGAAAAGCTCGGAAACATTGTCTCTCAACTATGTTATAGAGTTTAATGATACATTTCAGTGAAGTGTAAGGCTTTCCAAATCTGCTATATGTGTTTATTTCTCTATTTCAAGTATACTCTGTCTTGTTTTTCACACATTTACCATTCTAGGCTCTTTTAAGTAAACATAATAGGATTCATACACTGTTTAATGTGCTCAAAAATCAAATTAAGGAATTCCTGGATCTAAGATACCTTTTCTACACGAACAACTCAGTTGGAGAAGTGTTTTGTACATGTTCTATGCGAGTTCTCATCTATTTATTGTCATTTTCCCACAATTACTCATGCTTTCTTGTAGTTTCTAACAGTAGGCCTTCTTGTCCAGGTATAAACATTGGTAACATGGACAAACAACTACCGAAACACAGTTATGAACCTGATAAGCTCGGGAACATTGTCTCTCAACTATGCTATAGAGTTTAATGATACATTTCTGTGTCGTGTAAAGCTCTCCAAAGCTGCTATATGTGTTTATTTCTCTATTTCAAGTGTATTCTGCCTTTTTTTTCACACATTTACCATTTCTAGGCTCCTTTCAGTAAACAACATAGGGTTCATACACTGTTTAATGTGCTCTAAACTCGAATTAAGGAATTTCTGGATCTAAGATACCTTTCTACCAGAACAACTCTGTTGGAGAAGTGTTTTATACATGTTCTATGCGAGTTCTCATCTATTTATTGTCATTTTCCCACAATTACTCATGCTTTCTTGTAGTTTCTAACAGTAGTCCTTCTTGTCCAGGTATAAACATTGGGAACATGGACACACAACTACCTAAACACAGTTATGAACCTGAAAAGCTCGGGAACATTGTCTCTCAACTATGCTATAGAGTTTAATGATACATTTCGGTGTCGTGTAAGGCTTTCCAAAGCTGCTATATGTGTTTATTTCTCTATTTCAAGTGTACTCTGCCTTGTTTTTCACACATTTACCATTTCTAGGCTCCTTTAAGTAAACAACATAGGATTCATACACTGTTTAATGTGCTCTAAACTCGAATTAAGGAATTTCTGGATCTAAGATACCTTTCTATCAGAACAACACCTTTGGAGAAGTGTTTTATACATGTTCTATGCGAGTTCTCATCTATTTATTGTCATTTTCCCACAATTACTCATGCTTTCTTGTATTTTCTCACAGTAGTCCTTCTTGTCCAGGTATAAACATTGGGAACATGGACACACAACTACCTAAACACAGTTATGAACCTGAAAAGCTCGGGAACATTGTCTCTCAACTATGCTATAGAGTTTAATGATACATTTCGGTGACTTGTAAGGCTTTCCAAAGCTGCTATATGTGTTTATTTCTCTATTTCAAGTATATTCTGCCTTGTTTTTCACATTTTTACCATTCTAGGCTCTTTTAAATAAACAAGATAGGATTCATACACTGTTTAATGTGCTCAAAAATCGAACTAAGGAATTCCAGGATCTAAGATACCTTTTCTACCAAAATAACTCAGTTGGAGAAGTGTTTTATACACGTTCTATGAGAATTCTCATCTATTTATTGTCATTTTCCCAGAATTACTCATGTTTTCTTGTAGTTTCTAACATTAGGCCTTCGTGTCCAGGTATAAACCTTGGGAACCTGGACAAACAACTATCTAAACACAGTTATGAACCTGAAAAGCTCGGGAACATTGTCTCTCTACTGTGCTATAGAGTTTAATGATACATTTCGGTGACGTGTAAGGCTTTCCAAAGCTGCTATATGTGTTTATTTCTCTATTTCAAGTGTACTCTGCCTTGTTTTTCACACATTTACCATTTCTAGGCTCCTTTAAGTAAACAACATAGGATTCATACACTGTTTAATGTGCTCAAAAATCGAACTAAGAAATTCCAGGATCTAAGATACCTTTTCTACCAGAACAACTCCGTTGGAGAAATGTTTTATACATGTTCTATGCGAGTTCTCATCTATTTATTGTCATTTTCCCAGAATTACTCATGTTTTCTTGTAGTTTCTCACATTAGGCCTTCTTGTCCAGGTATAAACATTGGGAACATGGATCACAACTACCTAAACACAGTTATGAACCTGACAAGCTCGGGAACATTGTCTCTCAACTGTGCTATAGAGTTTAATGATACAATTCGGTGACGTGTAAGGCTTTCCAAAGCTGCTATATGTGTTTATTTCTCTATTTCAAGTGTACTCTGCCTTGTTTTTCACACATTTACCATTTCTAGGCTCCTTTAAGTAAACAACATAGGATTCATACACTGTTTAATGTGCTCTAAACTCGAATTAATGAATTTCTGGATCTAAGATACCTTTCTACCAGAACAACTCCGTTGGAGAAGTGTTTTATACATGTTCTATGCGAGTTCTCATCTATTTATTGTCATTTTCCAAGAATTACTGATTTTTTTTTTTGTAGTTTCTCACATTAGGCCTTCTTTCTAGGTATAAACATTGGGAACATGTACAAACATCTATCTAAACATGGTTATGTACCTGAAAAGCTCGAAACATTGTCCTTCAACTATGTTATAGAGTTTAATGATACATTTCAGTGAAGTGTACGGCTTTCCAAAGCTGCTATATTTGTTTATTTCTCTATTTCAAGTATATTCTGCCTTGTTTTTCACACATTTAGCTTTCTAGGCTCTTTTAAGTAAAAAGATAGGATTCATACACTGTTTAATGTGCTCAAAAATCGAACTAAGGAATTCCTGGATCTAAGATACCTTTTCTACCAAAACAACTCAGTTGGAGAAGTGTTTTATACATTTTCTATGCGAGTTCTCATCTATTTATTGTCATTTCTCCAGAATTACTCATGTTTTCTTGTAGTTTCTAACAGTAGGCCTTCTTGTCCAGGTATAAACATTGGGAACATGGACAAACAACTACATAAACACAGTTATGAACCTGAAAAGCTTGGGAAACATTGTCTCTCGACTATGCTATAGAGTTTAATGATACATTTCAGTGAAGTGTAAGGCTTTCCAAAGCTGCTATATCTGTTTATTTCTCTATTTCAAGTGTACTCTGCCTTGCTTTTCACACATTTACCATTTCTAGGCTCCTTTAAGTAAACAACATAGGATTCATACACTGTTTAATGTGCTCAAAACTCGAATTAAGGAATTTCTGGACCTAAGATACCTTTCTACCAGAACAACTCAGTTGGAGAAGTGTTTTATACATGTTCTATGCGAGTTCTCATCTATTTATTGTCATTTTCCCAGAATTACTCATGTTTTCTTGTAGTTTCTCACATTAGGCCTTCTTGTCCAGGTATAAACATTGGGAACATGGACACACAACTACCTAAACACAGTTATGAACCTGAAAAGCTCGGGAACATTGTCTCTCTACTGTGCTATAGAGTTTAATGATACATTTCGGTGACGTGTAAGGCTTTCCAAAGCTGCTATATGTGTTTATTTCTCTATTTCAAGTGTACTCTGCCTTGTTTTTCACACATTTACCATTTCTAGGCTCCTTTAAGTAAACAACATAGGATTCATACACTGTTTCATGTGCTCTAAACTCGAATTAATGAATTTCTGGATCTAAGATACCTTTCTACCAGAACAACTCCGTTGGAGAAGTGTTTTATACATGTTCTAGGCGATTTCTCATCTATTTATTGTCATTTTCCCAGAATTACTAATTTTTTTTGTAGTTTCTCACATTAGGCCTTCTTTCTAGGTATAAACATTGGGAACATGTACAAACATCTATCTAAACATGGTTATGAACCTGAAAAGCTCAGGAACATTGTCTCTCAACTATGTTATAGAGTTTAATGATACATTTCAGTGAAGTGTAAGGCTTTCCAAAGCTGCTATATGTGTTTATTTCTTTATTTCAAGTATAGTCTGCCTTGTTTTTCACACATTTACCATTCTAGGCTGTTTTAAGTAAACAATATAGGATTCATACACTGTTTAATGTGCTCAAAAATCGAACTAAGGAATTCCAGGATCTAAGATACCTTTTCTACCAGAACAACTCCGTTGGAGAAGTGTTTTATACATGTTCTATGCGAGTTCTCATCTATTTATTGTCATTTTCCCAGAATTACTCATGTTTTCTTGTAGTTTCTCACATTAGGCCTTCTTGTCCAGGAATAAACATTGGGAACATGGACACACAACTACCTAAACACAGTTATGAACCTGACAAGCTCGGGAACATTGTCTCTCAACTGTGCTATAGAGTTTAATGATACATTTCGGTGACGTGTAAGGCTTTCCAAAGCTGCTATATGTGTTTATTTCTCTATTTCAAGTGTACTCTGCCTTGTTTTTCACACATTTACCATTTCTAGGCTCCTTTAAGTAAACAACATAGGATTCATACATTGTTTAATGTACTCTAGACTCGAATTAATGAATTTCTGTATCTAAGATACCTTTCTACCAGAACAACTCCGTTGGAGAAGTGTTTTATACATGTTCTATGCGAGTTCTCATCTATTAATTGTCATTTTCCCAGAATTACTGATTTTTTTTTTGTAGTTTCTCACATTAGGCCTTCTTTCTAGGTATAAACATTGGGAACATGTACAAACATCTATCTAAACATGGTTATGTACCTGAAAAGCTCGAAAACATTGTCGCTCAACTATGTTATAGAGTTTAATGATACATTTCAGTGAAGTGTACGGCTTTCCAAAGCTGCTATATTTGTTTATTTCTCTATTTCAAGTATATTCTGCCTTGTTTTTCACACATTTACCTTTCTAGGCTCTTTTAAGTAAAAAGATAGGATTCATACACTGTTTAATGTGCTCAAAAATCGAACTAAGGAATTCCTGGATCTAAGATACCTTTTCTACCAAAACAACTCAGTTAGAGAAGTGTTTTATACATTTTCTATGCGAGTTCTCATCTATTTATTGTCATTTTCCCACAATTACTCATGCTTTCTTGTAGTTTCTAACAGTAGTCCTTCTTGTCCAGGTATAAACATTGGGAACATGGACACACAACTACCTAAACACAGTTATGAACCTGAAAAGCTCGAGAACATTGTCTCTCAACTATGCAATAGAGTTTAATGATACATTTCGGTGTCGTGTAAGGCTTTCCAAAGCTGCTATATGTGTTTATTTCTCTATTTCAAGTGTACTCTGCCTTGTTTTTCACACATTTACCATTTCTAGGCTCCTTTAAGTAAACAACATAGGATTCATACACTGTTTAATGTGCTCTAAACTCGAATTAAGGAATTTCTGGATCTAAGATACCTTTCTACCAGAACAACACCTTTGGAGAAGTGTTTTATACATGTTCTATGCGAGTTCTCATCTATTTATTGTCATTTTCCCACAATTACTCATGCTTTCTTGTATTTTCTCACAGTAGTCCTTCTTGTCCAGGTATAAACATTGGGAACATGGACACACAACTACCTAAACACAGTTATGAACCTGAAAAGCTCGGGAACATTGTCTCTCAACTATGCTATAGAGTTTAATGATACATTTCGGTGACTTGTAAGGCTTTCCAAAGCTGCTATATGTGTTTATTTCTCTATTTCAAGTATATTCTGCCTTGTTTTTCACATTTTTACCATTCTAGGCTCTTTTAAATAAACAAGATAGGATTCATACACTGTTTAATGAGCTCAAAAATCGAACTAAGGAATTCCAGGATCTAAGATACCTTTTCTACCAAAGTAACTCAGTTGGAGAAGTGTTTTATACACGTTCTATGAGAGTTCTCATCTATTTATTGTCATTTTCCCAGAATTACTCATGTTTTCTTGTAGTTTCTAACATTAGGCCTTCGTGTCCAGGTATAAACCTTGGGAACCTGGACAAACAACTACCTAAACACAGTTATGAACCTGAAAAGCTCGGGAACATTGTCTCTCTACTGTGCTATAGAGTTTAATGATACATTTCGGTGACGTGTAAGGCTTTCCAAAGCTGCTATATGTGTTTATTTCTCTATTTCAAGTGTACTCTGCCTTGTTTTTCACACATTTACCATTTCTAGGCTCCTTTAAGTAAACAACATAGGATTCATACACTGTTTAATGTGCTCTAAACTCGAATTAATGAATTTCTGGATCTAAGATACCTTTCTACCAGAACAACTCCGTTGGAAAAGTGTTTTATACATGTTCTATGCGATTTCTCATCTATTTATTGTCATTTTCCCAGAATTACTAATTTTTTTTGTAGTTTCTCACATTAGGCCTTCTTTCTAGGTATAAACATTGGGAACATGTACAAACATCTATCTAAACATGGTTATGAACCTGAAAAGCTCAGGAACATTGTCTCTCAACTATGTTATAGAGTTTATTGATACATTTCAGTGAAGTGTAAGGCTTTCCAAAGCTGCTATTTGTGTTTATTTCTTTATTTCAAGTATAGTCTGCCTTGTTTTTCACACATTTACCATTCTAGGCTGTTTTAATAAACAATATAGGATTCATACACTGTTTAATGTGCTCAAAAATCGAACTAAGGAATTCCAGGATCTAAGATACCTTTTCTACCAGAACAACTCCGTTGGAGAAGTGTTTTATACATGTTCTATGCGAGTTCTCATCTATTTATTGTCATTTTCCCAGAATTACTCATGTTTTCTTGTAGTTTCTCACATTAGGCCTTCTTGTCCAGGTATAAACATTGGGAACATGGACACACAACTACCTAAACACAGTTATGAACCTGAAAAGCTCGGGAACATTGTCTCTCTACTGTGCTATAGAGTTTAATGATACATTTCGGTGACGTGTAAGGCTTTCCAAAGCTGCTATATGTGTTTATTTCTCTATTTCAAGTGTACTCTGCCTTGTTTTTCACACATTTACCATTTCTAGGCTCCTTTAAGTAAACAACATAGGATTCATACACTGTTTCATGTGCTCTAAACTCGAATTAATGAATTTCTGGATCTAAGATACCTTTCTACCAGAACAACTCCGTTGGAGAAGTGTTTTATCCATGTTCTAGGCGATTTCTCATCTATTTATTGTCATTTTCCCAGAATTACTAATTTTTTTTGTAGTTTCTCACATTAGGCCTTCTTTCTAGGTATAAACATTGGGAACATGTACAAACATCTATCTAAACATGGTTATGAACCTGAAAAGCTCAGGAACATTGTCTCTCAACTATGTTATAGAGTTTAATGATACATTTCAGTGAAGTGTAAGGCTTTCCAAAGCTGCTATATGTGTTTATTTCTTTATTTCAAGTATAGTCTGCCTTGTTTTTCACACATTTACCATTCTAGGCTGTTTTAAGTAAACAATATAGGATTCATACACTGTTTAATGTGCTCAAAAATCGAACTAAGGAATTCCAGGATCTAAGATACCTTTTCTACCAGAACAACTCCGTTGGAGAAGTGTTTTATACATGTTCTATGCGAGTTCTCATCTATTTATTGTCATTTTCCCACAATTACTCATGCTTTCTTGTATTTTCTCACAGTAGTCCTTCTTGTCCAGGTATAAACATTGGGAACATGGACACACAACTACCTAAACACAGTTATGAACCTGAAAAGCTCGGGAACATTGTCTCTCAACTATGCTATAGAGTTTAATGATACATTTCGGTGACTTGTAAGGCTTTCCAAAGCTGCTATATGTGTTTATTTCTCTATTTCAAGTATATTCTGCCTTGTTTTTCACATTTTTACCATTCTAGGCTCTTTTAAATAAACAAGATAGGATTCATACACTGTTTAATGAGCTCAAAAATCGAACTAAGGAATTCCAGGATCTAAGATACCTTTTCTACCAAAATAACTCAGTTGGAGAAGTGTTTTATACACGTTCTATGAGAGTTCTCATCTATTTATTGTCATTTTCCCAGAATTACTCATGTTTTCTTGTAGTTTCTAACATTAGGCCTTCGTGTCCAGGTATAAACCTTGGGAACCTGGACAAACAACTACCTAAACACAGTTATGAACCTGAAAAGCTCGGGAACATTGTCTCTCTACTGTGCTATAGAGTTTAATGATACATTTCGGTGACGTGTAAGGCTTTCCAAAGCTGCTATATGTGTTTATTTCTCTATTTCAAGTGTACTCTGCCTTGTTTTTCACACATTTACCATTTCTAGGCTCCTTTAAGTAAACAACATAGGATTCATACACTGTTTAATGTGCTCTAAACTCGAATTAATGAATTTCTGGATCTAAGATACCTTTCTACCAGAACAACTCCGTTGGAAAAGTGTTTTATACATGTTCTATGCGATTTCTCATCTATTTATTGTCATTTTCCCAGAATTACTAATTTTTTTTGTAGTTTCTCACATTAGGCCTTCTTTCTAGGTATAAACATTGGGAACATGTACAAACATCTATCTAAACATGGTTATGAACCTGAAAAGCTCAGGAACATTGTCTCTCAACTATGTTATAGAGTTTATTGATACATTTCAGTGAAGTGTAAGGCTTTCCAAAGCTGCTATTTGTGTTTATTTCTTTATTTCAAGTATAGTCTGCCTTGTTTTTCACACATTTACCATTCTAGGCTGTTTTAATAAACAATATAGGATTCATACACTGTTTAATGTGCTCAAAAATCGAACTAAGGAATTCCAGGATCTAAGATACCTTTTCTACCAGAACAACTCCGTTGGAGAAGTGTTTTATACATGTTCTATGCGAGTTCTCATCTATTTATTGTCATTTTCCCAGAATTACTCATGTTTTCTTGTAGTTTCTCACATTAGGCCTTCTTGTCCAGGTATAAACATTGGGAACATGGACACACAACTACCTAAACACAGTTATGAACCTGAAAAGCTCGGGAACATTGTCTCTCTACTGTGCTATAGAGTTTAATGATACATTTCGGTGACGTGTAAGGCTTTCCAAAGCTGCTATATGTGTTTATTTCTCTATTTCAAGTGTACTCTGCCTTGTTTTTCACACATTTACCATTTCTAGGCTCCTTTAAGTAAACAACATAGGATTCATACACTGTTTCATGTGCTCTAAACTCGAATTAATGAATTTCTGGATCTAAGATACCTTTCTACCAGAACAACTCCGTTGGAGAAGTGTTTTATCCATGTTCTAGGCGATTTCTCATCTATTTATTGTCATTTTCCCAGAATTACTAATTTTTTTTGTAGTTTCTCACATTAGGCCTTCTTTCTAGGTATAAACATTGGGAACATGTACAAACATCTATCTAAACATGGTTATGAACCTGAAAAGCTCAGGAACATTGTCGCTCAACTATGTTATAGAGTTTAATGATACATTTCAGTGAAGTGTAAGGCTTTCCAAAGCTGCTATATGTGTTTATTTCTTTATTTCAAGTATAGTCTGCCTTGTTTTTCACACATTTACCATTCTAGGCTGTTTTAAGTAAACAATATAGGATTCATACACTGTTTAATGTGCTCAAAAATCGAACTAAGGAATTCCAGGATCTAAGATACCTTTTCTACCAGAACAACTCCGTTGGAGAAGTGTTTTATACATGTTCTATGCGAGTTCTCATCTATTTATTGTCATTTTCCCACAATTACTCATGCTTTCTTGTATTTTCTCACAGTAGTCCTTCTTGTCCAGGTATAAACATTGGGAACATGGACACACAACTACCTAAACACAGTTATGAACCTGAAAAGCTCGGGAACATTGTCTCTCAACTATGCTATAGAGTTTAATGATACATTTCGGTGACTTGTAAGGCTTTCCAAAGCTGCTATATGTGTTTATTTCTCTATTTCAAGTATATTCTGCCTTGTTTTTCACATTTTTACCATTCTAGGCTCTTTTAAATAAACAAGATAGGATTCATACACTGTTTAATGAGCTCAAAAATCGAACTAAGGAATTCCAGGATCTAAGATACCTTTTCTACCAAAATAACTCAGTTGGAGAAGTGTTTTATACACGTTCTATGAGAGTTCTCATCTATTTATTGTCATTTTCCCAGAATTACTCATGTTTTCTTGTAGTTTCTAACATTAGGCCTTCGTGTCCAGGTATAAACCTTGGGAACCTGGACAAACAACTACCTAAACACAGTTATGAACCTGAAAAGCTCGGGAACATTGTCTCTCTACTGTGCTATAGAGTTTAATGATACATTTCGGTGACGTGTAAGGCTTTCCAAAGCTGCTATATGTGTTTATTTCTCTATTTCAAGTGTACTCTGCCTTGTTTTTCACACATTTACCATTTCTAGGCTCCTTTAAGTAAACAACATAGGATTCATACACTGTTTAATGTGCTCTAAACTCGAATTAATGAATTTCTGGATCTAAGATACCTTTCTACCAGAACAACTCCGTTGGAAAAGTGTTTTATACATGTTCTATGCGATTTCTCATCTATTTATTGTCATTTTCCCAGAATTACTAATTTTTTTTGTAGTTTCTCACATTAGGCCTTCTTTCTAGGTATAAACATTGGGAACATGTACAAACATCTATCTAAACATGGTTATGAACCTGAAAAGCTCAGGAACATTGTCTCTCAACTATGTTATAGAGTTTATTGATACATTTCAGTGAAGTGTAAGGCTTTCCAAAGCTGCTATTTGTGTTTATTTCTTTATTTCAAGTATAGTCTGCCTTGTTTTTCACACATTTACCATTCTAGGCTGTTTTAATAAACAATATAGGATTCATACACTGTTTAATGTGCTCAAAAATCGAACTAAGGAATTCCAGGATCTAAGATACCTTTTCTACCAGAACAACTCCGTTGGAGAAGTGTTTTATACATGTTCTATGCGAGTTCTCATCTATTTATTGTCATTTTCCCAGAATTACTCATGTTTTCTTGTAGTTTCTCACATTAGGCCTTCTTGTCCAGGTATAAACATTGGGAACATGGACACACAACTACCTAAACACAGTTATGAACCTGACAAGCTCGGGAACATTGTCTCTCAACTGTGCTATAGAGTTTAATGATACAATTCGGTGACGTGTAAGGCGTTCCAAAGCTGCTATATGTGTTTATTTCTCTATTTCAAGTGTACTCTGCCTTGTTTTTCACACATTTACCATTTCTAGGCTCCTTTTAGTAAACAACATAGGATTCATACACTGTTTCATGTGCTCTAAACTCGAATTAATGAATTTCTGGATCTAAGATACCTTTCTACCAGAACAACTCCGTTGGAGAAGTGTTTTATACATGTTCTAGGCGAGTTCTCATCTATTAATTGTCATTTTCCCAGAATTACTGATTTTTTTTTTTGTAGTTTCTCACATTAGGCCTTCTTTCTAGGTATAAACATTGGGAACATGTACAAACATCTATCTAAACATGGTTATGTACCTGAAAAGCTCGAAAACATTGTCGCTCAACTATGTTATAGAGTTTAATGATACATTTCAGTGAAGTGTACGGCTTTCCAAAGCTGCTATATTTGTTTATTTCTCTATTTCAAGTATATTCTGCCTTGTTTTTCACACATTTACCTTTCTAGGCTCTTTTAAGTAAAAAGATAGGATTCATACACTGTTTAATGTGCTCAAAAATCGAACTAAGGAATTCCTGGATCTAAGATACCTTTTCTACCAAAACAACTCAGTTGGAGAAGTGTTTTATACATTTTCTATGCGAGTTCTCATCTATTTATTGTCATTTCTCCAGAATTACTCATGTTTTCTTGTAGTCTCTAACAGTAGGCCTTCTTGTCCAGGTATAAACATTGGGAACATGGACAAACAACTACATAAACACAGTTATGAACCTGAAAAGCTTGGGAAACATTGTCTCTCGACTATGCTATAGAGTTTAATGATACATTTCAGTGAAGTGTAAGGCTTTCCAAAGCTGCTATATCTGTTTATTTCTCTATTTCAAGTGTACTCTGCCTTGCTTTTCACACATTTACCATTTCTAGGCTCCTTTAAGTAAACAACATAGGATTCATACACTGTTTAATGTGCTCAAAACTCGAATTAAGGAATTTCTGGACCTAAGATATCTTTCTACCAGAACAACTCAGTTGGAGAAGTGTTTTATACATGTTCTATGCGAGTTCTCATCTATTTATTGTCATTTTCCCAGAATTACTCATGTTTTCTTGTAGTTTCTCACATTAGGCCTTCTTGTCCAGGTATAAACATTGGGAACATGGACACACAACTACCTAAACACAGTTATGAACCTGACAAGCTCGGGAACATTGTCTCTCAACTGTGCTATAGAGTTTAATGATACATTTCGGTGACGTGTAAGGCTTTCCAAAGCTGCTATATGTGTTTATTTCTCTATGTCAAGTGTACTCTGCCTTGTTTTTCACACATTTACCATTTCTAGGCTCCTTTAAGTAAACAACATAGGATTCATACACTGTTTAATGTGCTCTAAACTCGAATTAATGAATTTCTGGATCTAAGATACCTTTCTACCAGAACAACTCCGTTGGAGAAGTGTTTTATACATGTTCTATGCGAGTTCTCATCTATTAATTGTCATTTTCCCACAATTACTCATGCTTTCTTGTAGTTTCTAACAGTAGTCCTTCTTGTCCAGGTATAAACATTGGGAACATGGACACACAACTACCTAAACACAGTTATGAACCTGACAAGCTCGGGAACATTGTCTCTCAACTGTGCTATAGAGTTTAATGATACATTTCGGTGACGTGTAAGGCTTTCCAAAGCTGCTAAATGGGTTTATTTCTCTTTATCAAGTGTACTCTGCCTTGTATTTCACACTTCTACCATTCTAGGCTCCTTTAAGATAACAACGTAGGATTCATACACTGTTTAATATGCTCTAAACTCAAATTCTGGAATTCCTGGAACTAAGATACGTTTTCTACACGAACAACACAGTTGGAGAAGTGTTTTATACATATTCTATGCGAGTTCTCATGTATTTATTGTCATTTTGCCAGAGTTACTGATGTTTTCTTGTAGTTTCTAACATTAGGCCTTCTTGTCCAGGTATATACATTGGGAACATGGACATGCAACTAACTAGACACAGTTATGAACCTGAAAAGCTCAGGACCATTGTCTCTCAACTATGTTATAGAAGTGTTAGGCTTTCCAAAGCTGCTAAATGGGTTTATTTCTCTATTTCAAGTGTACTCTGCCTTGTATTTCACACATTTACCAATCTAGGCTCCTTTAAGTTAACAACATAGGATTCATACACTGTTTAATATGCTCTAAACTCGAATTCTGGAATTCCTGGATCTAAACTATCTTTTCTACATGAACAACACAGTTGGAGAAGTGTTTTAGACATGTTCTATGCTAGTTCTCATGTATTTATTGTCATTTTGCCAGAGTTACTGATGTTTTCTTGTAGTTTCTAACATTAGGCCTTCTTGTCAAGGTATAAAAATTGGGAACATGGACAAACAACTAACTAGACACAGTTATGAACATGAAAAGCTCAGGAACATTGTCTCTCAACTATGTTATAGAATTGTTAGTCTTTCCAAATATGCGAAAGGGGTTTATTTCTCTATTTCAAGTGTACTCTGCCTTGTATTTCACACTTTTACCATTCTAGGCTCCTTTAAGATAACAACGTAGGATTCATACACTGTTTAATATACTCTAAACTCGAATTCTGGAATTCCTGGATCTAACGTATCTTTTCTACACGAACAACACAGTTTGAGAAGTGTTTTATACATGTTCTATGCTAGTTCTCATGTATTTGTTGTCATTTAGCCAGAGTTACTGATGTTTTCTTGTAGTTTCTAACATTAGGCCTTCTTGTCAAGGTATAAACATTGGGAACATGGACATGGAACTAACTAGACACAGTTATGAACCTGAAAAGCTCAGGAACATTGTGTCTCAACTATGTTACAGAAGTGATAGGCTTTCCAAAGATACGAAAGGGGTTTATTTCTCTATTTCAAATGTACTCTGCCTTGTATTTCACACTTTTACCATGCTAGGCTCCTTTAAGATAACAACGTAGGATTCATACACTGTTTAATATGCTCTAATCACAAATTCTGGAATTCCTGGCACTAAGATACGTTTTCTACACGAACAACACAGTTGGAGAAGTTTTTTATACATGTTCTATGATAGTTCTCATGTATGTATTGTATTTTGCCAGAGTTACTGATTTTTCCTTGTAGTTTCTAACATTAGGCCTTCTTGTCAAGGTATAAACATTGGGAACATGGAAATGCAACTAACTTGACACAGTTATGAACCTGAAAAGCTCCGGAACATTGTCTCTCAACTATGTTATAGAAGTGTTAGGCTTTCCAAAGCTGCTAAATGGGTTTATTTCTCTATTTCAAGTGTACTCTGCCTTGTATTTCACACTTTTACCATTCTAGGCTCCTTTAAGATAACAACGTTGGATTCATACACTGTTTAATATGCTCTAAACTCGAATTCTGGAATTCCTGGATCTAAACTATCTTTTCTACAGGAACAACACAGTTGGAGAAGCGTTTTAGACATGTTCTATGCTAGTTCTCTTGTATTTATTGTCATTTTGCCAGAGTTACTGATGTTTTCTTGTAGTGTCTAACATTAGGCCTTCTTGTCAAGGTACAAACATTGGGAAAATGGACAAGCAACTAACTAGACCCAGTTATGAATCTGAAAAGCTCAGGAACATTGTGTCTCAACTATGTTATAGAAGTGTTAGGCTTTCCAAAGCTGCTAAATGTGTTTATTTCTCTATTTCAAGTGTACTCTGCCTTGTATTTCACACTTTTACCATTCTAGGCTCCTTTAAGATAACAACGTTGGATTCATACACTGTTTTATATGCTCTAAACTCGAATTCTGGAATTCCTGCATCTAACGTATCTGTTCTACACGAACAACACAATTGGAGAAGTGTTTTAGACATGTTCTATGCTAGTTCTCATGTATTTATTGTCATTTTGCCAGAGTTACTGATGTTTTCTTGTAGTTTCTAACATTAGGCCTTCTTGTCAAGGTATAAAAATTGGGAACATGGACAAACAACTAACTAGACACAGTTATGAACATGAAAAGCTCAGGAACATTGTCTCTCAACTATGTTATAGAATTGTTAGTCTTTCCAAATATGCGAAAGGGGTTTATTTCTCTATTTCAAGTGTACTCTGCCTTGTATTTCACAGTTTTACCATTCTAGGCTCCTTTAAGATAACAACGTAGGATTCATACACTGTTTAATATGCTCTAAACTCAAATTCTGGAATTCCTGGAACTAAGATACGTTTTCTACATGAACAACACAGTTGGAGAAGTGTTTTATACATGTTCTATGCTAGTTCTCATGTATTTATTGTCCTTTTGCCAGAGTTACTGATGTTTTCTTGGAGTTTCTAACATTAGGCCTTCTTGTCAAGTTATAAACATTGGGAACATGGACATGCAACTAACTAAACACAGTTATGAACCTGAAAAGCTCAGGAACATTGTGTCTCAACTATGTTATAGAAGTGTTAGGCTTTCCAAAGCTGTTAAATGGGTTTATTTCTCTATTTCAAGTGTACTCTGCCTTGTATTTCACACTTTTACCATTCTAGGCTCCTTTAAGATAACAACGTAGGATTCATACACTGTTTAATATGCTCTAAACTCGAATTCTGTAATTCCTGGAACTAAGATACGTTTTCTACACGAACAACACAGTTGGAGAAGTGTTTTATACATGTTCTATGCTAGTTCTCATGTATGTATTGTCCTTTTGCCAGAGTTACTGATGTTTTCTTGTAGTTTCTAACATTAGGCCTTCTTGTCAAGGTATAAACATTGGGAACATGGAAATGCAACTAACTTGACACAGTTATGAACCTGAAAAGCTCCGGAACATTGTCTCTCAACTATGTTATAGAAGTGTTAGGCTTTCCAAAGCTGCTAAATGGGTTTATTTCTCTATTTCAAGTGTACTCTGCCTTGTATTTCACACTTTTACCATTCTAGGCTCCTTTAAGATAACAACGTAGGATTCATACACTGTTTAATATGCTCTAAACTCGAATTCTGGAATTCCTGGATCTAAACTATCTTTTCTACACGAACAACACAGTTGGAGAAGTGTTTTATACATATTCTATGCGAGTTCTCATGTATTTATTGTCATTTTGCCAGAGTTACTGATGTTTTCTTGTAGTTTCTAACATTAGGCCTTCTTGTCAAGGTATAAAAATTGGGAACATGGACAAACAACTAACTAGACACAGTTATGAACCTGAAAAGCTCAGGAACTTTGTGTCTCAACTATGTTATAGAAGTGTTAGGCTTTCCAAAGCTGTTAAATGGGTTTATTTCTCTATTTCAAGTGTACTCTGCCTTGTATTTCACACTTTTACCAATCTAGGCTCCTTTAAGATAACAACGTAGGATTCATACACTGTTTAATATGCTCTAAACTCGAATTCTGGAATTCCTGGATCTAACGTTTCTTTTCTACACAAACAACACAGTTGGAGAAGTGTTTTATACATATTCTATGCGAGTTTTCATGTATTTATTGTCATTTTGCCAGAGTTACTGATGTTTTCTTGTAGTTTCTAACATTAGGCCTTCTTGTCAAGGTATAAAAATTGGGAACATGGACAAACAACTAACTAGACACAGTTATGAACATGAAAAGCTCAGGAACATTGTCTCTCAACTATGTTATAGAATTGTTAGTCTTTCCAAATATGCGAAAGGGGTTTATTTCTCTATTTCAAGTGTACTCTGCCTTGTATTTCACACTTTTACCATTCTAGGCTCCTTTAAGATAACAACGTAGGATTCATACACTGTTTAATATGCTCTAAACTCGAATTCTGGAATTCCTGGATCTAACATATCTTTTCTACACGAACAACACAGTTTGAGAAGTGTTTTATACATGTTCTATGCTAGTTCTCATGTATTTATTGTCATTTAGCCAGAGTTACTGATGTTTTCTTGTAGTTTCTAACATTAGGCCTTCTTGTCAAGGTATAAACATTGGGAACATGGACATGCAACTAACTAGACACAGTTATGAACCTGAAAAGCTCAGGAACATTGTCTCTCAACTATGTTATAGAAGTGTTAGGCTTTCCAAAGCTGCTAAATGGGTTTATTTCACTATTTCAAGTGGACTCTGCCTTGTATTTCACACTTTTACCATTCTAGGCTCCTTTAAGATAACAACGTAGGGTTCGTACAGTTTTTAATATGCTCTAAACTCGAATTCTGGAATTGCTGGATCTAACGTTTCTTTTCTACACGAACAACACAGTGGGAGAATTGTTTTATACATGTTCTCTGCTAGTTCTCATGTATTTATTGTCATTTTGCCAGAGTTACTGATGTTTTCTTGTAGTTGCTAACATTAGGCCTTCTTGTCAAGGTATAAACATTGGGAACATGGACAAACAACTAACTAGACACAGTTATGAACCTGAAAAGCTCAGGAACATTGTCTCTCAACTATGTTATAGAAGTGTTAGGCTTTCCAAAGCTGTTAAATGGGTTTATTTCTCTATTTCAAGTGTACTCTGCCTTGTATTTCACACTTTTACCATTCTAGGCTCCTTTAAGATAACAACGTAGGATTCATACACTGTTTAATATGCTCTAAACTCAAATTCTGGAATTCCTGGATCTAACGTTTCTTTTCTACACAAACAACACAGTTGGAGAAGTGTTTTATACATATTCTATGCGAGTTCTCATGTATTTATTGTCATTTTGCCAGAGTTACTGATGTTTTCTTGTAGTTTCTAACATTAGGCCTTCTTGTCAAGGTATAAACATTGGGAACATGGACATTCAACTAACTAGACACAGTTATGAACCTGAAAACCTCAGGACCATTGTCTCTCAACTATGTTATAGAAGTGTTAGGCTTTCCAAAGCTGCTAAATGGGTTTATTTCTCTATTTCAAGTGTACTCTGCCTTGTATTTCACACATTTACCAATCTAGGCTCCATTAAGTTAACAACATAGGATTCATACACTGTTTAATATGCTCTAAACTGGAATTCTGGAATTCCTGGATCTAACGTATCTTTTCTACACGAACAACACAGTTTGTAAAAGTGTTTTATACATGTTCTATGCTAGTTCTCATGTATTTATTGTCATTTAGCCAGAGTTACTGATGTTTTCTTGGAGTTTCTAACATTAGGCCTTCTTGTCAAGGTATAAACATTGGGAACATGGACATGCAACTAACTAGACACAGTTATGAACCTGAAAAGCTCAGGAATATTGTGTCTCAACTATGTTACATATGTGAAAGGCTTTCCAAAGATGCGAAAGGGGTTTATTTCTCTATTTCAAATGTACTCTGCCTTGTATTTCAGACTTTTACCATTCTAGGCTCCTTTAAGATAACAACGTAGTATTCATACACTGTTTAATATGTTCTAAACTCAAATTCTGGTATTCCTGGATCTAAGATACCTTTTCTACGCGAACAACTCAGTTTGAGAAGTGTTTTATACATGTTCTATGCTAGTTCTCATGTATTTATTGTCATTTTGCCAGAGTTACTGATGTTTTCTTGTAGTTTCTAATATTAGGCCTTCTTGTCAAGGTATAAACATTGGGAACATGGACAAGCAACTAACTAGACACAGTTATGAACCTGAAAAGCTCAGGACCATTGTCTCTCATCTATGTTATAGAAGTGTTAGGCTTTCCAAAGCTGCTAAATGGGTTTATTTCTCGATTTCAAGTGTACTCTGCCTTGTATTTCACACTTTTACCATTCTAGGCTCCTTTAAGATAACAACGTACGATTCATACACTGTTTAATATGGTCTAAACTCGAATTCTGGAATTCCTGGATCTAACGTAACTTCTCTACACGAACAACACAGTTGGAGAAGTGTTTTTATACATGTTCTATGCTAGTTCTCATGTATGTATTGTCATTTTGCCAGAGTTACTGATGTTTTCTTGTAGTTTCTAACATTAGGCCTTCTTGTCAAGGTATAAACATTGGGAACATGGACAAGCAACTAACTAGACACAGTTATGAACCTGAAAAGCTCAGGACCATTGTCTCTCAACTATGTTATAGAAGTGTTAGGCTTTCCAAAGCTGCTAAATGGGTTTATTTCTCTATTTCAAGTGTACTCTGCCTTGTATTTCACACTTTTAGCACTCTAGGCTCATTTAAGATAACAACGTAGGATTCATACACTGTTAAATATGCTCTATACTCGAATTCTGGAATTCCTAGATCTAACATATCTTTTCTCACGAACAACACAGTTGGAGAAGTGTTTTAGACATGTTCTATGCTAGTTCGCATGTATTTATTGTCATTTTGCCAGAGTTACTGATGTTTTCTTGTAGTTTCTAACATTAGGCCTTCTTGTCAAGGTATAAACATTGAGAACATGGACAAGCAACTAACTAGACACAGTTATGAACTTGAAAAGCTCAGGAACATTGTGTCTCAACTATGTTATAGAAGTGTTAGGCTTTCCAAAGCTGCTAAATGAGTTTATTTCTCTATTTCAAGTGTACTCTGCCTTGTATTTCACACTTTTACCATTCTAGGCTCCTTTAAGATAACAACGTAGGATTCGTACACTGTTTCTTATGCTCTAAACTCGAATTCTGTAATTGCTGGATCTAACGTATCTTTTCTACACGAACAACACAGTTGGAGAAGTGTTTTATACATGTTCTATGCTAGTTCTCATGTATGTATTGTCATTTTGCCAGAGTTACTGACGTTTTCTTGTAGTTTCTAACATTAGGCCTTCTTGTCAAGGTATAAACATTGGGAACATGGACAAACAACTAACTAGACACAGTTATGAACCTTAAAAGCTCAGGAACATTGTCTCTCATCTATGTTATAGAAGTGTTAGGCTTTCCAAAGCTGCTAAATGGGTTTATTTCTCTTTTTCAAGTGTACTCTGCCTTGTATTTCATACGTTTACCATTCTAGGCTCCTTTAAGGAAACAACGTAGGATTCATACACTTTTTATTGTGCTCTAAACTCAAATTCTGGAATTCCTGGATCTAAGATACCTTTTCTACACGAACAACTCAGTTGTAGAAGTGTTTTATACATGTTTTATGCCAGTTCTCATGTATTTATTGTCATTTTGCCAGAGTTACTGATGTTTTATTGTAGTATCTAACATTAGGCCTTCTTTTCAAAGTATAAACATTGGGAACATGGACAAACAACTAACTAGACACAGTTATGAACCTGAAAAGCTCAGGAACATTGTCTCTCAACTATGTTATAGAAGTGTTAGGCTTTCCAAAGCTGCTAAATGGGTTTATTTCTCTATTTCAAGTGTACTCTGCCTTGTATTTCACACTTTTACCATTCTAGACTCCTTTAAGATAACAACATACGATTCATACACTGTTTGATATGCTCTAAACTCGAATTCTGGAATTCCTGGATCTAACGTATCTTTTCTACACGAACAACTCGGTTTGAGAAGTGTTTTATACATGTTCTCTGCTAGTTCTCATGTATTTATTGTCATTTTACCAGAGTTATTGATGTTTTCTTGTAGTTTCTAACATTATGCCTTCTTGTCAAGGTATAAACATTGGGAACATGGACAAGCAACTAACTAGAAACAGTTATGAACTTGAAAAGCTCAGGAACATTGTGTCTCAACTATGTTATAGAAGTGTTAGGCTTTCCAAAGCTGCTAAATGGGTTTATTTCTCTTTTTTTAAGTGTACTCTGCCTTGTATTTCACACTTTTACCATTCTAGGCTCCTTTAAGATAACAACGTAGGATTCATACACTGTTTAATATGTTCTAAACTCAAATTCTGGTATTCCTGGATCTAAGATACCTTTTCTACGCGAACAACTCAGTTTGAGAAGTGTTTTATACATTTTCTATGCTAGTTCTCATGTATTTATTGTCATTTTGCCAGAATTACTGATGTTTTCTTGTAGTTTCTAATATTAGGCCTTCTTGTCAAGGTATAAACATTGGGAACATGGACAAGCAACTAACTAGACACAGTTATGAACCTGAAAAGCTCAGGACCATTGTCTCTCAACTATGTTATAGAAGTGTTAGGCTTTCCAAAGCTGCTAAATGGGTTTATTTCTCTATTTCAAGTGTACTCTGCCTTGTATTTCACACTTTTACCATTCTAGGCTCCTTTAAGATAACAACGTACGATTCATACACTGTTTAATATGGTCTAAACTCGAATTCTGGAATTCCTGGATCTAACGTAACTTCTCTACACGAACAACACAGTTGGAGAAGTGTTTTTATACATGTTCTATGCTAGTTCTCATGTATGTATTGTCATTTTGCCAGAGTTACTGATGTTTTCTTGTAGTTTCTAACATTAGGCCTTCTTGTCAAGGTATAAACATTGGGAACATGGACAAGCAACTAACTAGACACAGTTATGAACCTGAAAAGCTCAGGACCATTGTCTCTCAACTATGTTATAGAAGTGTTAGGCTTTCCAAAGCTGCTAAATGGGTTTATTTCTCTATTTCAAGTGTACTCTGCCTTGTATTTCACACTTTTAGCACTCTAGGCTCATTTAAGATAACAACGTAGGATTCATACACTGTTAAATATGCTCTATACTCGAATTCTGGAATTCCTAGATCTAACATATCTTTTCTCACAAACAACACAGTTGGAGAAGTGTTTTAGACATGTTCTATGCTAGTTCGCATGTATTTATTGTCATTTTGCCAGAGTTACTGATGTTTTCTTGTAGTTTCTAACATTAGGCCTTCTTGTCAAGGTATAAACATTGAGAACATGGACAAGCAACTAACTAGACACAGTTATGAACTTGAAAAGCTCAGGAACATTGTGTCTCAACTATGTTATAGAAGTGTTAGGCTTTCCAAAGCTGCTAAATGAGTTTATTTCTCTATTTCAAGTGTACTCTGCCTTGTATTTCACACTTTTACCATTCTAGGCTCCTTTAAGATAACAACGTAGGATTCGTACACTGTTTCTTATGCTCTAAACTCGAATTCTGTAATTGCTGGATCTAACGTATCTTTTCTACACGAACAACACAGTTGGAGAAGTGTTTTATACATGTTCTATGCTAGTTCTCATGTATGTATTGTCATTTTGCCAGAGTTACTGACGTTTTCTTGTAGTTTCTAACATTAGGCCTTCTTGTCAAGGTATAAAAATTGGGAACATGGACAAACAACTAACTAGACACAGTTATGAACATGAAAAGCTCAGGAACATTGTCTCTCAACTATGTTATAGAATTGTTAGTCTTTCCAAATATGCGAAAGGGGTTTATTTCTCTATTTCAAGTGTACTCTGCCTTGTATTTCACAGTTTTACCATTCTAGGCTCCTTTAAGATAACAACGTAGGATTCATACACTGTTTAATATGCTCTAAACTCAAATTCTGGAATTCCTGGAACTAAGATACGTTTTCTACATGAACAACACAGTTGGAGAAGTGTTTTATACATGTTCTATGCTAGTTCTCATGTATTTATTGTCCTTTTGCCAGAGTTACTGATGTTTTCTTGGAGTTTCTAACATTAGGCCTTCTTGTCAAGTTATAAACATTGGGAACATGGACATGCAACTAACTAAACACAGTTATGAACCTGAAAAGCTCAGGAACATTGTGTCTCAACTATGTTATAGAAGTGTTAGGCTTTCCAAAGCTGTTAAATGGGTTTATTTCTCTATTTCAAGTGTACTCTGCCTTGTATTTCACACTTTTACCATTCTAGGCTCCTTTAAGATAACAACGTAGGATTCATACACTGTTTAATATGCTCTAAACTCGAATTCTGTAATTCCTGGAACTAAGATACGTTTTCTACACGAACAACACAGTTGGAGAAGTGTTTTATACATGTTCTATGCTAGTTCTCATGTATGTATTGTCCTTTTGCCAGAGTTACTGATGTTTTCTTGTAGTTTCTAACATTAGGCCTTCTTGTCAAGGTATAAACATTGGGAACATGGAAATGCAACTAACTTGACACAGTTATGAACCTGAAAAGCTCCGGAACATTGTCTCTCAACTATGTTATAGAAGTGTTAGGCTTTCCAAAGCTGCTAAATGGGTTTATTTCTCTATTTCAAGTGTACTCTGCCTTGTATTTCACACTTTTACCATTCTAGGCTCCTTTAAGATAACAACGTAGGATTCATACACTGTTTAATATGCTCTAAACTCGAATTCTGGAATTCCTGGATCTAAACTATCTTTTCTACACGAACAACACAGTTGGAGAAGTGTTTTATACATATTCTATGCGAGTTCTCATGTATTTATTGTCATTTTGCCAGAGTTACTGATGTTTTCTTGTAGTTTCTAACATTAGGCCTTCTTGTCAAGGTATAAAAATTGGGAACATGGACAAACAACTAACTAGACACAGTTATGAACCTGAAAAGCTCAGGAACTTTGTGTCTCAACTATGTAATAGAAGTGTTAGGCTTTCCAAAGCTGTTAAATGGGTTTATTTCTCTATTTCAAGTGTACTCTGCCTTGTATTTCACACTTTTACCAATCTAGGCTCCTTTAAGATAACAACGTAGGATTCATACACTGTTTAATATGCTCTAAACTCGAATTCTGGAATTCCTGGATCTAACGTTTCTTTTCTACACAAACAACACAGTTGGAGAAGTGTTTTATACATATTCTATGCGAGTTTTCATGTATTTATTGTCATTTTGCCAGAGTTACTGATGTTTTCTTGTAGTTTCTAACATTAGGCCTTCTTGTCAAGGTATAAAAATTGGGAACATGGACAAACAACTAACTAGACACAGTTATGAACATGAAAAGCTCAGGAACATTGTCTCTCAACTATGTTATAGAATTGTTAGTCTTTCCAAATATGCGAAAGGGGTTTATTTCTCTATTTCAAGTGTACTCTGCCTTGTATTTCACACTTTTACCATTCTAGGCTCCTTTAAGATAACAACGTAGGATTCATACACTGTTTAATATGCTCTAAACTCGAATTCTGGAATTCCTGGATCTAACATATCTTTTCTACACGAACAACACAGTTTGAGAAGTGTTTTATACATGTTCTATGCTAGTTCTCATGTATTTATTGTCATTTAGCCAGAGTTACTGATGTTTTCTTGTAGTTTCTAACATTAGGCCTTCTTGTCAAGGTATAAACATTGGGAACATGGACATGCAACTAACTAGACACAGTTATGAACCTGAAAAGCTCAGGAACATTGTCTCTCAACTATGTTATAGAAGTGTTAGGCTTTCCAAAGCTGCTAAATGGGTTTATTTCACTATTTCAAGTGGACTCTGCCTTGTATTTCACACTTTTACCATTCTAGGCTCCTTTAAGATAACAACGTAGGGTTCGTACAGTTTTTAATATGCTCTAAACTCGAATTCTGGAATTGCTGGATCTAACGTTTCTTTTCTACACGAACAACACAGTGGGAGAATTGTTTTATACATGTTCTCTGCTAGTTCTCATGTATTTATTGTCATTTTGCCAGAGTTACTGATGTTTTCTTGTAGTTGCTAACATTAGGCCTTCTTGTCAAGGTATAAACATTGGGAACATGGACAAACAACTAACTAGACACA
The DNA here is from genome assembly GCA_963693515.1 of Pipistrellus nathusii. Lineage (NCBI taxonomy): Eukaryota > Metazoa > Chordata > Mammalia > Chiroptera > Vespertilionidae > Pipistrellus > Pipistrellus nathusii. The sequence goes on from CAVNZX010000087.1 coordinate 94,446, forward strand.
GTTATGAACCTGAAAAGCTCAGGAACATTGTCTCTCAACTATGTTATAGAAGTGTTAGGCTTTCCAAAGCTGTTAAATGGGTTTATTTCTCTATTTCAAGTGTACTCTGCCTTGTATTTCACACTTTTACCATTCTAGGCTCCTTTAAGATAACAACGTAGGATTCATACACTGTTTAATATGCTCTAAACTCAAATTCTGGAATTCCTGGATCTAACGTTTCTTTTCTACACAAACAACACAGTTGGAGAAGTGTTTTATACATATTCTATGCGAGTTCTCATGTATTTATTGTCATTTTGCCAGAGTTACTGATGTTTTCTTGTAGTTTCTAACATTAGGCCTTCTTGTCAAGGTATAAACATTGGGAACATGGACATTCAACTAACTAGACACAGTTATGAACCTGAAAACCTCAGGACCATTGTCTCTCAACTATGTTATAGAAGTGTTAGGCTTTCCAAAGCTGCTAAATGGGTTTATTTCTCTATTTCAAGTGTACTCTGCCTTGTATTTCACACATTTACCAATCTAGGCTCCATTAAGTTAACAACATAGGATTCATACACTGTTTAATATGCTCTAAACTCGAATTCTGGAATTCCTGGATCTAACGTATCTTTTCTACACGAACAACACAGTTTGTAAAAGTGTTTTATACATGTTCTATGCTAGTTCTCATGTATTTATTGTCATTTAGCCAGAGTTACTGATGTTTTCTTGGAGTTTCTAACATTAGGCCTTCTTGTCAAGGTATAAACATTGGGAACATGGACATGCAACTAACTAGACACAGTTATGAACCTGAAAAGCTCAGGAATATTGTGTCTCAACTATGTTACATAAGTGAAAGGCTTTCCAAAGATGCGAAAGGGGTTTATTTCTCTATTTCAAATGTACTCTGCCTTGTATTTCAGACTTTTACCATTCTAGGCTCCTTTAAGATAACAACGTAGTATTCATACACTGTTTAATATGTTCTAAACTCAAATTCTGGTATTCCTGGATCTAAGATACCTTTTCTACGCGAACAACTCAGTTTGAGAAGTGTTTTATACATGTTCTATGCTAGTTCTCATGTATTTATTGTCATTTTGCCAGAGTTACTGATGTTTTCTTGTAGTTTCTAATATTAGGCCTTCTTGTCAAGGTATAAACATTGGGAACATGGACAAGCAACTAACTAGACACAGTTATGAACCTGAAAAGCTCAGGACCATTGTCTCTCATCTATGTTATAGAAGTGTTAGGCTTTCCAAAGCTGCTAAATGGGTTTATTTCTCGATTTCAAGTGTACTCTGCCTTGTATTTCACACTTTTACCATTCTAGGCTCCTTTAAGATAACAACGTACGATTCATACACTGTTTAATATCGTCTAAACTCGAATTCTGGAATTCCTGGATCTAACGTAACTTCTCTACACGAACAACACAGTTGGAGAAGTGTTTTTATACATGTTCTATGCTAGTTCTCATGTATGTATTGTCATTTTGCCAGAGTTACTGATGTTTTCTTGTAGTTTCTAACATTAGGCCTTCTTGTCAAGGTATAAACATTGGGAACATGGACAAGCAACTAACTAGACACAGTTATGAACCTGAAAAGCTCAGGACCATTGTCTCTCAACTATGTTATAGAAGTGTTAGGCTTTCCAAAGCTGCTAAATGGGTTTATTTCTCTATTTCAAGTGTACTCTGCCTTGTATTTCACACTTTTAGCACTCTAGGCTCATTTAAGATAACAACGTAGGATTCATACACTGTTAAATATGCTCTATACTCGAATTCTGGAATTCCTAGATCTAACATATCTTTTCTCACGAACAACACAGTTGGAGAAGTGTTTTAGACATGTTCTATGCTAGTTCGCATGTATTTATTGTCATTTTGCCAGAGTTACTGATGTTTTCTTGTAGTTTCTAACATTAGGCCTTCTTGTCAAGGTATAAACATTGAGAACATGGACAAGCAACTAACTAGACACAGTTATGAACTTGAAAAGCTCAGGAACATTGTGTCTCAACTATGTTATAGAAGTGTTAGGCTTTCCAAAGCTGCTAAATGAGTTTATTTCTCTATTTCAAGTGTACTCTGCCTTGTATTTCACACTTTTACCATTCTAGGCTCCTTTAAGATAACAACGTAGGATTCGTACACTGTTTCTTATGCTCTAAACTCGAATTCTGTAATTGCTGGATCTAACGTATCTTTTCTACACGAACAACACAGTTGGA